>PVIR01001995.1:51528-109403 GCA_004026965.1 Petromus typicus
CCGGCGCCTGTCTCGCAAGCGCAAGGACCCGGGTTCGATTCCCCAGTAACCACATAACAATACTGGGTGTGGAGACCCACACCCAGCAGCAACCAGTACCACATACCACAGTGCCGGGCGTGGTGGCTCACGCCTGTAATCCCAGCACTCGGGAGGCAGAGGCAGGAGGATTGTGATGTGAGTTTGAGGCTGAGCTCAGAGCCAGCCTGAACCACAAAGCGAGACCCTGTCTCCAAAAAAACCTAAAAAAAAACAAATAAAAGATATATGAATAGAAAAGATAATATATGTAGCTAATGAATTTTGAAGAGACAGTTCACCTCATGAATAATTTGAATGTAGAATGCTGGTGCACGCCTATAACATCAGCACCTGGGGCTGAAGCAGCAGGATGGCTAAGCTACTCAGTGTGTCAGGGGCATGAAGGCCCTTGAGGGGACTGAGGTGGACTCGAACTACATGCTGTGCCTCTCAGGTACATGCAACTCTGAATGTGCAATGTAGGAAGTTTGGAAAAATATGGAAAATATGGGACCTCCTAATCCTAGTTTTTTGAGGAATCTCCAGACTGATCTCTACAGAGGTTGTACTAGTCTACACTCCCACCACAGTGGAGAAGGGTTCCTTTTTCTCTGCAGCCCCGCCAACATTTGTTGCTGGCTAATTCTGAAAGAAGAGCCATTCTTTGTGGAGTGAGATGAAATCTGTGTTGTTTTCATCTACTTCTCTCAAAAAACCAGTGATGTTAAGCATTTCTTCATATGCTTCTTAGTTGCTCTTCTTCCTCTGAAAAGTGTCTGTTCATTTCAGACGCTCAATTTTGAGTTAGGTCTTTAAATTTGGGTGGACTGATTTTTTTAAAGCTTTATATATATTCTTCATAGTAGCCCTTATTTAAATGTTTTTCAGGGCTGGGGACTTAGCTCAGTGGTTCCAGTGCCTGTCTTGCAAGCACAAGGACCCGGGTTCGATTTCCCGGTAACCACATACCATACTGGGTGTGGAGACTAACGCCCAGCAGCAACCAGTACCACATACCACAGTGCCAGGCGTGGTGGCTCACGCCTGTAATCCCAGCACTCAGGAGGCAGAGGCAGGAGGATTGCTGTGATGTGAGTTTGAGGCTGAGCTCAAGGCCAGCCTGAACTACAAAGCAAGACCCTGTCTCAAAAAAAAAAAAAAAAAAAAAAAAAAAAAAAAAAAAAAAAAAAAAAAAAAAAAAAAAAAAAAAAAAAAAAAAAAAAAAAATATATATATATATATATATATATATATATATATATATATTTCATCCTCTGTGGGATGATAAATCTTGGGTCGATTTTATTTTCTTGGCTGCTTTAAAAATATGAAAGAAAATTGTCACAAGAAAATCTTTCCAGATATTTATATTATTTACATTAGTATAAATTCCAAAAGTAGCATGATTTAGTATAAGAACCTGACAATTTTTAGAACCCTGAAGTCCAGAAATGCTTTATTACCCACACTCTCACCAATGGTGTAGGCGCCACGTTTCCCATATGTACACCTGTACTCATTGTTCATCTCAAGCATTTGAAAGAGTGCTATGTGATTTTAAGTTTTGTTTCTTGATGAATATTTTAAATAATATTTTGACTGAATTATTTCCTCAGGGAACTGTTCTTTTGATTTTTTGTTTCTACTTGGGACCTGAGTCCCACCATGGTGACCAATTCATTTGAGAATAGCCTAGTGACCCTCCTGCCTCAGCTTTCTGAGGTTGTTTTTTCTTTTAGGTTTGTAAGCATCCTTTAAATTTTTTTTTTTTTTTAGAAACCTAATTGTTGTGGTATATATTACAAATGTTTTTCCCACTTTGTGGTTCACCTTTCAGATTTTTTCATATGTTTTTTGGTGAATTATTTACTTTTAAATAGACTTTATGCTTTAGAGCAGCTTCAAGTTTGCAGGAAAATGATGCAGAAAGTACAGAGAGTCTCCATTCATCTTTTCTCCACTGCGCCCTCGCACCCTCACACCTCCTGCTAACAGCTTCCATGAGTGTGGAATGTCTGGCGCAATGATGAACCATTGCTAACATGATTAGTAGCTGAAGTCCTCAGTTTAAGTCAGGGCTCACTCTGTACACATTTGCGTGTGTTGAAAAGTGTATAATGACATGTCTCCACCATTACAGTGTCACACTGAATAGTCTCACTGCGCTCACATACTGATCTTTTCCCCTTTCCCTGAATCTTGGACATCTATTAGCCTATTTTTTTAAATATTCCTACCTTTTGTACAATGTCATGTAGCTGGAATCACAATGGCATGACATGTAATATGTATGCATCAGTATGTGGCCTTTCTACACTGGCTTTTTTGCTTACCAATATCCATTTCAGATTGCTCCATCTCTCCTCATAGATTGAGAGTTAATTCTTTTTGTTGTTGAATAATATTCTATTGTAGGAATACACCACAGTTTATCCATTCACCTACTGAAAAAAGCATTTCAGTTCTGGAAGTTTTTAGCAACTCTGAGAAAAGCTGCTGTGATATTTGCATGTAGGTTTTTGTGTGAACATGTAGGCATTCAATTCCTTTGGGTAAATTCCTAGAAGTGCAGTTGTTATATCTTATGGCACGTGTATGTTTAGCTTTGTAAGAAACTACCAGACTGTCTCCCAAGGTGTCTATGGTATTTTGTCTTCCTACAGCAGCGAATAAGCGTTCCTGTCATTGTGCACTCGTGGTATGGCTAATGCTTTGGGTTTTAGCCATTGTGCAAGCCATTTCATTTCCTAATGCTGCTCACAATTCACATTCTCTATAGTGCTATCTCATTGCTTTAAAATTTAGGATGATCAAATAACAATGGTGTTGAGCATCTTTTCATGTTAATTTACCATTCGTGTATTTTCTTTAGTAAAGTATCTGTTCCTAGTTTTGCCCATTGTGTTTCCATACTGAATTTTAAGAGCTCCTTGTATATTTCAAGTCCTTTATCAAAAGTGTTTGATTTTTTTATACGGCAAAACTGTTTATTTTTAGTCCTTTATTTTTAGTGTTAGTTTTTGAAAAGCCTCAGCTTATTAATATCCTGCTGTATTTGATTTTTAAGTAGCAAAACCATTTTTGTCTCCTGTCTTTGGTGTTAGTTTTCAAAAGCCTTCAACGTATTAATTCTGTTATATTTTCTTGTAATTCTGTGATATATTGTGAACTCATTAATAGGTATCATCTTGATGTTTTTGTAAGTGACGATTTTATTTGCCCTTCATTTAAATCCACTTAGACCTCCTTGCCTTGCCTGATTTTGATGACCGTGCAATGGAAAACTGGGGCCTCCTCATGTTTGATGAATCACTGCTGCTGCTACCAACCGATCAGCCGACAGAGAGAAAGCTTCTCATCTACCACATCCTCTCCCATGAGATCGGACACCAGGCACGTGCTAAAATGTTCTTTCTCATTTCATATTCGCCATATCCTCTGCCTAGAGGTAGATAAAAACAGAATCCCTGCCACAAACCAAATCTAAGAGAAAACTCCATATCTTGAAAGGTATGACATGAGTAAAAGTGCGGAAGATCTGTGTGACGGAATTCTGGTCTGACCCGAGTTTTTGGTGACATGTTATTGGCAGGAAAGGGACCTCATGTCCATCTGTAGTGGAAGACTGACATCCAGAGATTAACTTTGTACCCCAAAGTTTTCTTTAAGAAATATAAGCCGTGCAGAGCTGTATTGTTTTTCATTCCACCTTAAAACAAGGGATATTTTCGAAAAGGTCACTGCAAGATACACTTCATCACTAGATTGTCATAAACATTTTAGTTTTATTTTGAAGAAATGCTGAGTGCAGGCAGATGACACAGTAAGAAGTGGTGGTAACTAATCTTCAAGCTGATCAGTAAATAAAAATCCATGTCAAGAGAACTCGGTGCCTTCACACTATGGTTTTAGAAAGTTAGCTGTTTGATTTGATGAGGACTCTCACATTGACATTTTAGTTTCAGTTCCATTGACACACATCAAGAAATCATCTCTAGCTTATCAGTTAAGGAGCCTCTGTAAGTTTTGGAAAAGAGTAACTTACTAGGATTGAGTAATACGCAGAACACAGTCAACACAGGTTGTCAGAAGTGTTGACCTGTTATCCCCAGGCTCATTTGCTTTCCCGATGGCCTAAGTGACATACTGATTTGGAATACAGCTGTTAAAAATTATTATAAGAATTTGGTTAAATATCATGGTATGGATTTTGGAAATTATTGCACTTTTCTTTCCTAATTCTGTTCAAATTCCACACATTTTTTTCTCTGCAACTGAAACAGAAAATAATTATATGTGGACCACGTTGGAGAACAGATGACTCTTAGTGAGTTGTGGGGCACGGATTACATCGTGTTCTTATTACAGCTACTTATAGCAAAATTCTGTTGTGAGAATGAACAAGTGATGAGTCAGCATTCAGGGCTTCTGATTGATTTAACTAAACTTTTCAGCAATGTCAGCAGTTTAAAAGATGTTCCATCTTATGTTTGAACATCATATTTTAAAAAAAATTTGAATTTAATTATTGGAATAATTATTACAGAGAAACATTTAATTATCTCTTGTTTTGAAACAATAAGCTGCTCTTTGGAAACTGTGTTCAAGTTTTATGACTGATGACAGGTAAAGTTGAATCATGTCTTTTACCATATGTTTATTTTACCTGTAAGTATGATAAATACTTAAATTCATGAAAGCTTTTTTTCTCCTCCCATTTCTAAAAGTGGTTTGGAAACTTGGTTACCATGAATTGGTGGAACAACATCTGGCTCAATGAAGGTTTGGCATCTTATTTTGAGTCTGGAATAATTAACTACTTCAATCCTAATCTCCCAATGGTAAATATGCTTGTGAAATTTACTATTTACAAAATTTCTCAGTTATAAAATTAATGCACATTCATGGTTGAAAAGTAAGCTTCAAAGACTGCCTGAGCCAAGGGAACTTGCAGCTGGGCAGATCCCAATCTGCCCTTGCTGGGCATCTCTGAGCCCAGCTGGGTTTCATGCGGGGTGATCACCTGTGTATATCGGAACATGTCCCATTAACTATCCCTCTGTTATGCATTTTAGAGTGTGATCCGCATTGTCTCATTCTGTCTTCAGAAGGACTCTGAAGAATGGTGATGATGATGATGAGGAGGAGGAGGAGGAGGAGGAGGACAAGAAAGAGGAGCATATTTTATTTTCTAGGGATTATGCTAAGAACTTATACAAAGTAACTCAGTCCTCCCAGTATTCCACTGAGAACGTTACTGTTTTCAATATTTTCAAAACTGAGACTGAGTTTTACCATATGAAAATGGTGAAAACAATCATGTTCTGAGGACTGAATGAGACAATAACAAGTAGTGTTGTGTTTCTAAGGAAAATAGTAGATTTTAATAGAAACATGGAAATCACGGATTGTGGGAAGAAGTACTGACTGTCCATGGTCAGTTTATCTAATCACTGTATGAAACAGCTAAATGCCTTTTCCTCCTAAAAACTGATGGAACTATTTTTTATTTTTAAAAAATTTTTATTTATTAATTTTTTTTTTGAGACAGGGTCTCATTTTGAAGTTCAAGCTGGCCCTGAGCTCAGCCTCAAACTCACATCACAGCAATCCTCCATGCCTCTGCCTCCCGAGTGCTGGGATTACAGGTGTGAGCCACCACGCCCGGCACTGTGGTATGTGAGTCTCCACGCCCAGTATGGTATGTGGTTACCAGGGATAGAACCCGGTTCCTTGCACTTGCAAGAAAGGCACCAGAACCACTGAACTAAATCCCTGGCCCAATAGAACTTTTTTTTTTTTTTTTTTTTAGGTTTTTTGAGACAGTCTCGCTTTGTAGTTGAGGCTGGCCCTGAGCTCAGCCTCCAACTCACATCACAGCAATCCTCCTGCCTCTGCCTCCCGAATGCTGGGATTACAGGCATGAGCCACCATGCCTGGCACTGTGGTATGTGGTGCTGATTGCTGCTGGGCATGAGTCTCCATACCCAGTATTGTTATGTGGTTACCGGGGATCAAACTGGGCCTTTGTGCTTGCAAGACAGGCGCTGGAACCACTGAGCTATATCCCTGGCCCAATAGAACTATTTTTTATTTTATTTTATTTATTTATTTATTTTAAGGTTTTTTTGAGACAGGGTCTCGCTTTGTGGTTCAGGCTGGCCCCAAGCTCAGCCTCGAAATCACATCACAGCAATCCTCCTGCTCTGCCTCCTGAGTGCTGGGATTACAAGCGTGAGCCACCACTCCCGGCACTGTGGTATGTGGTACTGATTGCTGCTGGGGTGAGTCTGCACGCCCAGTGTGGTATGTGGTTGCCGGGGATCGAACCAGGGTCCTTGCGCTTGCAAGACAGGCGCCAGAATCACTGAGCTAGATCCCGGGGCCTAGAACTATTTTTTAAATGTTGCCTCTGCTCAGCAGGACAGGGAGTTTTTGGTGGGGACTTGCTTTATAGGAAGCCCAGAGAAGAGAGCCTCCCAGGTTTCTGAGGAAAGGATGTTTGCCTCATTTATATACAGATGTCTTCTATGGTTGGAGTGATGCTTTCGAGATTATGCAAAACCTTATGCCAGACAGGCAAAAGGGAGACAAGGAATCACTTCTGAAGTGAGAAACTCTCACAAAATAGGAAGAATATCATATGTGATATAGAAGTGTTCACTAAAAGTGATTATGACCCCCCCCAAACAAAACAAAACAAAACAAAACAAAAACCAAAAAACCAAAAAAACCTGGAAATAATGTAGATGGGAAATGACTATGGCCCATTGACCTGAAAACTACATATTTATTTTGATATTTTACTTTTGCAAAATTTTTATCTGCTATCCTTTGAAAATAAGCAAATCTGTGACTTGATCACCCTGTAGTATTCACTATAAAGTTTTAGTTTACTTCTTTAAATTTGTTCCTGACCCATTTGTAATGCAGTAGCCATTATAGGAGACAATCACAAAGATTACTTTAAAAAGTTTCATAGGAAACTTTAAAAGTAAAATGGTAGAATAAAATGTTTGTGCAACTATGAGAACAAATCAGTGCACAGGGGAAAGATTGCAAATAGTTATACTAATATTGTAGTAGTCATAATCTGAAGATGTGGGTGTTTTTTTTTCTCTATTTTCTACATTGTGCTTCATGACATATGGCCTAATATTGAGATATTGTCAAGATCTTTTAAGTGTTAAACTGATAAAACCTGTGTTTACTGAATAGTTTCAGGCCCATGCTGATGCTTTCTCTAAATTCTCCCTACTTACAGTATGATTCTTGGACTGGCAGCATCAGTAATGTTTGAGCCGTTTATTAGCAATACAGGCTCTAGGCTGGGCCAGATGAATTAGTCCATGAGTGACAGAGTCCCTCTGTGAGTGTGGCTCACACTGAGGGGTAAAGCCTTCTGGTGTGTGTTTGTAAGCCCAGTTGCTTGGAAGACTGAGGAGAGAATCCGAACCTCAAGGACCATCTGTCTGATGACGAGCATAGTGAGCCAGCATCAAAAAAATAGTTTAAAACATGTGACTATGTGATTGGATTTCTTGTTTTTTGGAACAACAGAGTTTGATAGTAGCCTTCTCAGTGTATTACTAATCTAAAATTTAGATGATAATAGGAAAGGTTGATGGGAACATTGGCAAATGGAAGTGGAACAGAATTTGAAGGGTGTTCTGACACTGCTGAAGGCTGAGAGAGTTAACCTGGGCTGCTGAGGACAGGCATCAGGGACCGAGGCCTTGTCTGAGTTACCAGGGCTCATCTGGTTCACAGAACGGTATGGTTTCTTCACAGACCTTTGCTCAGTTTCTGTCATCGCAAGTCCCTCTCTGACTATAAGTTGTTTTTCTTTCTGATTAATTTGAATACATTTTTCAGTAAAATTCTAGAGAATGAAAAGATGTTCCTTCCTGAAGGCTCTGTCAGGTAGCTATGGACCTCCTTAGGGGAAACTTACATGCTTTTAAAAACCATAGTAGTTGATTTTTAAGAAAAAAGAAATAAAAAAGAGATATAAAACAGGAAGGAAAATATGCTGCAGTTCTGTTATTGAGGAAAGTCTGATTGGGGGCATATTACAATTCACTGACTTTTCTCAATTATTGTCTTTTCTCTCTCTTCAGTTATGATGAATGCATGATATTGAATATCCATGCTTTTGATGTTTAGAGATTTAAAATGCCTCAGTATTTTGAAAGCATTTTAGAACTACTGAATTTAATGTTTCTATAACACCTCAGAAGTTAACGTAGCTCAATCTTTTCCTTTATAGAACGAGATATTTTTTTCTGACACTTTGCATGCTGTCCTCAGCCAAGATCATGCCCTGGAATCTAGAGCTGTGTCCAAGAAGCTGGAAACTTTCACAGAAACAAATGAAATAAACAAACTGTTTGACTTATTTACTTACAAAAAGGTGAACACAGTAATATAATGTTCTTTTTGTCTGTGCCCTTCTAGAGAACTACATAAAATGGATTCTAAGGATTATGCATGAATATTCACTTCAAAACTTTTACAAAAAAAAAAAAAAAAAACCCACTTTTACTACACTTTATTGACTGAGGTTCAAAAACTGTGATTACATTAGTTCTGAGTCCAATATTCATCATACATCAGAACCTGGGTACTATCTATCCTTATGAACAGACTTAAATAATTTGCTACTTCAATGACAAATCCTTCAGTTTGGTAGATATTTATTCTTACAAATAAAATCCTCAGTTTAAAAATTTTGTGCATATGGGCTGGGAATTTAGCTCAGTGATTCTGGCACCTGCTTTGCAAGCACAAGGGCATGGGCTCAATCCCCAGTAACCACATAACACAATGCTGGACCTGGTGACTTATGACCAACAACAATCAGTACACATACCACAGTGCTGCGCGTGGTGGCTCACACCTGTAATCCTAGCACATGGGAGGCAGAGGTAGGAGAACTGCTGTGAGTTTGAGGCATGCCTAGGTTACATAGTGAGCTCAGGACCAGCCTGGATTACAAAGAGAGAACCTGCCTAAAAAAAAAAAAAAATCTTGTATATAGCTTAACCCCTTTATATGTAGGACATGTGCTCACATTTTACCTACTGACAATTCACCTTTTCATTAGTATGTTTGGGAATAATTCAAATATTCAATTCAAGTACAATGGAGTCAGGGAAACAACTCAGACTAGTGCTCAGAAAATGGGATATTTTGTTCAAATAACAAAAAGCTTCTTGCGTCCTAGGGTGCGTCTGTGGCCCGGATGCTCGCTAGCTTCCTGAATGAGCATTTGTTTATCAGTGCACTTAAGGTGAGTTTGCCGCATGGTTATTATCTGGATGGCAGTGAATGCAAATTGCTTTGGAAGGCTCTTTTTTTCACATTTTCACTTCCCTCTCTTTGCAGTCTTATTTGAAGGCATTTTCTTACTCAAATGCCGAGCAAGATGATCTATGGAGGCATTTTCAAATGGTAATTGTCCTTCACACATATTCTTGTGTAGTTATTTTGTCAGATCAGTGCTAGATCTGGTCCTTTAACTGTGACAGTCTCTTAGGATAAGGGTAGAATTTTTTCATCATTGTATCCTCATACCTAGGAGAGTCTGTCACAAGTTAGATACATAAACGTGTACTCAGTGAGCGAGTGAATGAAGAAATAAGGAGCCTTTCATGTTAGTCCCTTCTCTGTCTGTGGTTTCCCACCTGTGGGTCTAGTCAAATTCACATGGAAAAAATTAGGGGAAAAACAGCACCTGTACTGAGCATGTACAGACGTGTTCCCTCCTTATTATTCTGGAAACAATGCAGTATAACATGTCTTGAGTTTATGTGGCACTCATAGCGTTATGAGCATTGTAAATAATTACAAATGGTGAGTGCCCTCTGCTCCTTTTCCCTGAGACAGAGTTGAGTACCTAGGCCATGAGCAAGATGCCAAGGGCTGTGTGTCCCTTTGGACAGTCTCCGCCAGCCACTCCACCATGTGAAGATGGGTCCTGCCATGGGCTGTGCCCTGGGCATGGAGACTGTGAGCCTTTGGGCACCTTTCCTCGTCTCAGGATCAGCATTTGGGGCAGAGCTAATGGGCAGCCTGGGGTAAACTGCGGCCGCACCTTGGTCGCATTCATAGCCTTTGGCGTGGTCTCAGGGGCTCATCAGGGCAGGGGTTCCCACTGTATCCATACCTTCCCACCTGTGCCTGCCGCTATACTGTGACAAAAGTGTTCCTTCTTTAGGCAGATAAGTAAGTACAAAGGAAATACTGCATACAGGAAGAGACTGTGCAGAGTTTCCACATGAATACTGTTTTATATAAGCGACGTGAGCATCTGTGAATTTTGGTGTCTGAGAACTAATCCTAGAACTAATTCCTGTCAGATACCAAGGGAAAGCCTATTACTTTCTGTTTCTCTGTGCAAACTAAACAGAATTCTGAATTTGGCCCAAGACATTAACCATTTGGGATTACCTCAGATAGAAATCAGGAAAAGAATTGCTATGTCTAGGAGGCTGCTAGTTCCAAGCATGCTGATAACCATATGTGTTTTTTGTGATGATTTTTTAAATCAGGCCATAGATGACCAGAGTAAAATTCTTTTGCCAGCAACAGTAAAGAGCATAATGGACAGCTGGACATACCAGGGTGGTTTTCCAGTTATCACTTTAAATGTGTCCAGTGGCATCATGAAGCAGGAGCCATTTTATCTGGGAGGAGTTGAAAACCAGACTCTTCTGACCCACAAGTAGGTGGCTTCGGTCTTTTGTGACTTTGCTCCTTGAGTTTGAGCTCTGGCACAGGGGGCGGCTGCTGGCAGTGAGGAAGCGCAGCCCTTGCTGGCACCCACGCTCCGGCGAGTGACTGCAGGACGCGATGTCTGGAGGCCACTGTGCTGGAGGGATGGGCCGAGTCCTGAGCAAGAGCAGAGACCTTGGCAGAGACTCAGGCGTGTCCTCCCGCAGTCAGGACTCAGGGCCATACCGGGACCGAAGCTCTGTGAGGACCGTGACACTCACTGCCCTTTAGACAGAGGCAGCAAGTTTCTCAGGACTGTGGATGAGAAAGAGGAAGATGGTGCTGCACATGATCACATGTTAGTTAAGAGAAAAGAGTGTCCAATGGCAGAGTCATCTCTTCGCTAGAAATAGAAGTGGATATAACTATACACTGGAGGAATTGCACTGTATGTGGTTGTACATGTTGTGTGTTTGTGTGTCTATATTTAAAATGTCTAGAATATCTCTAGACATAGTTGATCTGTGTTCAAATACTGTCTTTGCCAATTTTAGATTTGAAGCATTTAGATAAATCTTATTTTAACTTTATTAGTTTTAGTTGCCTTTTCTATAAACTAAATGTAGTACCATAAAATAAAATGTAAAAATAAAATGAGTACTAGTCTAGCCTTTGTCACTTTCTTAATCTGTGGAATAATTTTAAACTGTTTTTGATAGCTGTGATTCTGTCATCTCATTGTAGGAGGTAACAGCACCAGTGAATAATTAATTTTCAAATACCATTAACAAATTTTCAGGTAGTTGTGCTCTTCCTTCAGAGCACTAGGGGAGAGACAAAGGAGGCCTGAGGCCCATGTCCCGTAAGGTTCTGTGATTTTTGAGGAAAGGGGAGACTTCTCACCCTCAGACAAAGACAGAGCCAGAGTGGAAGCCGAGAGGGTGGGCATGTGAAGAAGTGAGGACACTGGACTGCTGTTCCAGCTACAAGCTGTACACATCTCCAGTGACTGATGTTCCCCCAGGCACCTGCATCACCCAGGTCACGTCCACCAACGTGGGAAAAGTGTAGCCATTCAGTAAAGATAAATATCCTGCTGGTTCTTACGGATCACATTTCAGGTTTGGAAAAAGCTTGAAGCTGAAAAGTATTTTGAAATATCTGTCAAGCTTTTTCTTCTTAAATTGCCCTTCATGTCTCTGGGCCTGGACAGCCTCGAGCCAGCGTGCAGTGTATATTAGAACAGTCTTGAGTCAGACCAGGCAGCATAACTTCCTGGAAACAGGCCTTGAAGTTCTAGGTACAAGGAAGGCTCAGTAGTTACCTGTGAGGTAAAAGTAAATCCACAGGGCACAACCAGAGGGAGGGGTGAGCACAGAGTCCTAAGATCAAAGTCCTACATAGCTGGAGGGATGAACAAAGAAATTGACTTGTATACACTACCCTCCATCTCTTTAATATGAAATAGGTTGTATATTAATTTTGGGAAGTGAAATGTAAATACACGTTGGATTTTGTTATTTTCATTAGTACATGTGTGAGTAGATGCTGTGTCATTCCTTGTGCAAAGTCAGTGCCTGTGTGTAACACGCTTTCATTCTTTCTTCATCCCCTTCTCCTCCCTCTCTCTCCCTCCATCTCTTGATCCCCTTTCCATCTGAAAAAGAGCTGTCCCTCTACTTCCTATTACCTGCTATTTGCTCCTTATTTAGAGTTGGCTTTCTCACGTAAGAGGAATGATGCACTGTCTCAGCCTGCAGGTCTGATTTATTACACGTAACATTGTGATCTAAGGGTGCATCCACTTTCCTCCACACAACTCAAGCTTGTCTTTCTTTATGGCAGAGTAGTATTCTATTGTGTGTAAATTCTTGTGCCTGAAAATTAACTAATTTTTTTCTTTCAAAAAGTGGCACGTGGATTGTCCCCATTCTTTGGATGAAAAATGGAACTACACAATCTTTAGTCTGGCTAAATAAAAGCAGTAGTAAGTAAAACTTTTTAAACAGCATCTTCCCATATATACATGTATAAAGATAGAGAATACAATCTTGAACTGTCTAGTTTTTGAAAAGTTATCTCATTTAGAAGCACAGTATTATTTTCACTGAACATAGGGTTTTAATGAATTTCAAATGAAAATTCATTATTCATAAAAACATTATTAGTAAAAACATTATTAGTAAAAATACACCAACTAAGTTTCTTTAATTTTTATTAGGCTCATTGTTTAGAAGTAAGAGTGAATTATATTAAAAAGTAAGTAGATATTGTGAAGTAGAAAACATTTAAAAGGAAAGAGTGTAAGGATAAATAATGAGAGGAAAACAAATGTGGTAATAAAGAAAAAAGAAAACAAAGATTGTGTGTATAGGGGGTGGGGGGAGGCAAGGTGGGGGAGAAAGGGAAAAAATGAGAATCAAGTCATGTCATATTCTGGTATAAGCTCTTAATGTTGAATGCGATTATGATGTGTATTCATAATATATAAATAAAGATAATTTTTTAAAAAGTAAGTAGAATATTTTTAAAAATATACTATTTCACACTTGTTCTATTTTTTTGTAGAAATATTCCCTGAAATGCAAGTTTCAGATTCTGATAATGACTGGGTGATTTTAAATTTAAATGTGACTGGATATTATAGAGTTAATTATGATAAATTAGGTTGGAAGAAATTAAGTCAACAGCTTGAAAAGGATCCTAAGGTAAGATTATTTTTATGCTAATTAAATATTATTCTGAATATTTTGCCTTCTTTTACTTTTAAATATTTTTCCATTTATCAGTGCATATTCTCCCTTCTTTTAGGGGGTGACCTTTCTTGTTGGAAAAAATTCTATCCCACTTCCTATTCCTCATTTCCAGCCATACTGGAGAGATTTTTTTCTTATTTTTAGAAAAGGGTGCTTTTGTTTGAATGTATTTCATTTTAAAAAACTTCTCTTGCTTTTCCAAAATAATTTTGCCATTTCAGATTTTTGCTAAAGCATGACACATTTTCCCCTTAATAATTTATTTTGTAAACCCAGGCAAGTTACTTGACTGTTCTATTTCCTGTCTTCACTTTAAGATGGGAACATTATCATTTCATATGCATCAAGAGCATTAGAGGTAATGCTGCTAAAATACACTTGTAGTTTCTAAGTCCATAATAGATCCTTAGTATATATGATATAAAATATTAATTTGATTTCTAAATATACCTTCCCATTCTCCCTCAGAGGAGAGAACTTAATTCACAAAACATCAATAACTAATGTTGCTTAAAATTATAAAACAACTATAAATTCTTATTAAATATATAAACATTCAAACTGTGGTTGACTGGGACTGATCAGATTTTAATCCTAAATTTCCCGTGGTGGAGGATGCTACTGAGACATCTACACAGTTGGCTCCACTGGAGTTTGCTGTGGACACTTGGACAGCTTCCTCATGAGTCTCTGAAGCACAGCAGCTCTTGCAGCAGAAGGGGCAGGGTGGCGTATTGGTCCAGACCTTTAGTTGTGTTCACATTTCATCAGAAGTGCAGTCTCAGCTCTCTCACTGACAAGCACCTCAGCTCTCCTTATTTGTATATCATGTGTAAGAGACCAAGCTTGGAGTCTTGTGAAGATGAAGTGATACGTGTATTATGTTTAACACAGGCCAGACACAGTTCAGGCACTGGCATTCAGTATATGCCTAGGAATTTTTTTTAAAGTTATTGAGATTTTGAATAAAGCCACTAAATCCACTTAGAGTAATATTTTTCCTTTGAAACCTTTTTCAGAGCAGCTAAATTCTTAGCAGTGTCTAAGAATACACCAAGTCGGGCTGAGGATTTAGCTCAGTGGTTAAGTCAGGATGAGGATTTAGCTCAGTGGTTCTGGCACCTGTCTTGCAAGCTCAAGGGACCCAGTTCATTCCCCTGGTAACCACATAACAATACTGGGTGGGGAGACTCACTCCAAGCAGCAATCAATACCACACACCACAGTGCTGGGGCTGAGCTCAGGGCCAGCCTGAACTACGAAGTGAGACCCTGTCTCAAAAAAAAAAAAGAAAAAAAAAAAAAAAAGAATACTCCAAGTCACAAAAGTGGTAGATGAGTCCAAGAGAGCAACAAGTCCTCGAAAATGTTGTAGATCTTTTTTTATTGAAAAATTGAGTTGAATTTTTTTTACAGCATGATTGGTGAGCAAGTAAAATGAACGTTGTATTATTAACATTAGTCTAGAAAATGTGGTATTACTGCTAAAAAAGAAATGAGACTCCTGGTGATAACAGCACTGAGCTTGGCTAACTGAGGAGCTCAGAGGAATGTTGTGAAGATAAAATTCCTCTCCTCAGATTCATCAAAGTGCCTGGAGATGCGGAAGGAATCACGTAGGAGGTTTGGGGTGCGCTTGGAGGCCTGCAGGGAGATGAGTCCTTTGCTGTGGCAAAGCCAAGGACTAGACAAGAGCCCAAAACGTCCCACTGGCATGTGGTCTTGCCTTTTCATTTTGGTGGAACTCTGTCACATTAGCACCATCTTGAGAAGACTTATCATTTATAAAATTACCACGATAGCACGAAAATAGTGATAAATCATATTTATTTAAAGCCTCTGTCTCAAAAACTTCTCTGAAAATAGTTTGGAGCCTGGAATACAGTTGGATGTGGACTTTCTGGCTTGGAGAGACCTTTTCATTTTGATTGCCTGTTTTATGTCTCGATAAGAACTCTACATGATATTTGAGCCTTATTACATTATTATTGATGTCCAGGGGGATCATTTATCAGAAAAGTTGTATAATGATGAATTTTGGGCACTGTCTCTACATGAAAGTGCTCTGTAACCGTAATGACCTCTAAGTTGTTTTGAAAATACTCACTAAAAAATGTTCTCATGTTTAACGGCAACTGCTTGGGTGTCCTCTGGCAGGCTATTCCTGTTATTCACAGACTGCAGCTGTTTGACGATGCCTTCTCCTTATCTAAGTGAGTATGTTCCCTTAGCGCCTGGTTTTAGAATATACCTTGAGAATTTTATAAAAATAAGGCATTACTACTACGAATTTGGCTCTTTCATAGATGTAAGCCTTAGCTGATTAAGATTATGGTCAAATTCTAGCGTTATCACGGAATTTTATAACATAAGATGTGCTGGAAACACAGACCAGCACTTGAGATTTTGGTGGGAGGTATAATTCTAATATGGAGATCATTATAGATACTGCTTTTGTATATATGAACTATATTCAGTGTAGATATTGTGCTAAATATTTAACCAGGGAAATGAATATATTGGATTTAAGTTTTCAGGGAATAAGGTTAAGGTGTGTGTATGATAAATCACCACGTGTGTCTTTCTTTGGCCTGGCCTGTTGCTTGGACACGTGTCCCATGTCTTCTGCGGTTTGCCTCATGGCCCGCAACGACTCCCTCACTCAGTGCTTTGCTGCAGTCCTCCCTGAGGCCGTGTGACCTTGGCTTTGAGGTCGTGTCCTCCTCAAAGGTCCATTTTGGCTCTCTGAGATGCCAACACCCACACACGGTTCTCCTCATGTCTGACCTCACTTCTGCTGCTCTGAGCACTCTCTAGCCCACCACAACTGTAGTGTTTTCTCCCATCTTTTCTTGTTCTGATTATTTCAAGGACCACTTCCTAGTGTATATGCACAGTGCCAAGCACATACAAGATGGTCAGCAGATGTTCTGAATCGCCCGCTAAGCTAACGCTGTCTTTTCTCCCATCATGCTTGGTCATTTAAACTCAGGACGGAAACTCTGAACTCCTCTCTGTCCTAGCTGCCCTTTGCTCACTTTCTCTCTGGATGTCAGGACCACTGTCCCCTCTTCCACACTTAAAACTTAGAAATGCCAGTTCTCCTCCTTCCGTCTCTTATGCTCAGGAAGTGTCTTTTTGATTCTGAACTTACTATTTTCACTTCTCATCATCCTTTCCCTGGCCTATTCCGTTAGATGGTACCTTTTTGGCTTTTCAGTTTCCATTTTGCCTTCCTTAGTAATGTGGAAAAATCCTTACGTATCACGGTACCCTACTTGTATAACTACCTAAAGTACCTGTCTACCAAACTCGAACTACTCCCTCGGATATCCGGCGGCTCTGAGCATTCGAAACGCTTTACCCTCGGCCTCCACCTCTCACTACATCTCCCTCACCTTTGCTGGATGAGGTGCTTGGCCTACAAATTTTCACTCTCTCCACCCTGGGCTGCCCTCCTCTTTCTGTCTGTTTCAGTCAATCCCCCCATCTTCCAGCGTTCTCCAGTTCCTCCTCTGCGAGCTCTTTCCTGACTCCTCTGTTTCCCCTGGCTTTTCCAGGTGTATGGTTTCCTTCTTTGCCACTTTTTTAGTATTCATCACCTTTTCAGGGCCTTTTCGTGAAGAGCTTCTTCTGCTCCATGTCAGCTCCTCCCTCAGGCTCTCACAGGTAGGTGAGTACTCAGGCAGCTGGTGCACAAGAGGACATGTCCAATACACAATGTCTTGTCCCTCAATCAGTCTGACATTTGGCTTACATTTCTATGGCTTC
The DNA here is from genome assembly GCA_004026965.1 of Petromus typicus. Lineage (NCBI taxonomy): Eukaryota > Metazoa > Chordata > Mammalia > Rodentia > Petromuridae > Petromus > Petromus typicus. Next base: position 68,792 of record PVIR01001995.1, read on the forward strand.
CAGTTGGACACTTGAACCAACCAATTGAAATGGGGAGTCTGGCAACATGTTGGGGGTTCCATTCCATCCATAAGATAAGACCTCCACCTTGCTTCCTGATTTATTTACTCACCATATTTCAGTCAGGCATTGAAGCATAGAATAAATGTGGAAAAAACACAAATTCTTCAGTAAGTGAAGGTTTTGTGAGCATATTTTCTTTTAAACCACACAGAAACAATTATATTGAGATTGAAACAGTACTTGATTTAACCAAATACCTTGCTGCGGAAGATGAAATCATTGTATGGCATGAAGTCTTAATAAACTTGCTAACCAAGGATCTTATTTCTGATAAGAGCAACTATGATACACATTCATTATTAAAGGTAATTTCATACTTTGTTATATAGTTTTAAAATAAATCTCCTCTTTCTATATTCTAGCTGGCATCTGTGAGAGAGGTCTTTCCCAAAGGAGTAGACTATTCATTCTGTATACCTACTCACTTTCCTAGAAATAGTTACTTAGGAAAAAACCCTTAGCCATTGACCTAGTCTGGGAGATGAGTTTGAGGGAAGTTTGCAAGAGTACTACATTCTCAGTGAAGGAACAGTGTATCCTAAGAATTCAGAAATGATGGAAATAATATCTGTTTTTCTGTAGAAAAGGAGAGTATCAAATAGAAACTATTTTCCTAAGAGATTGGTAGGCAATATCTTTTAACAGTTCTCTGTTCATAATTGCAATACGCTGAGGTATAGGGACCAGCATGTAAAACCAGAGGGGAATATTACAGAAAAAGCAGAAATTTTGAAGTTGCTTTTGATATTTGGAAGAGAGGGAGGGAAATCGGGACAAATGAATGAATGAATGAAGATGACATGGTATCAAAAATGAGGGAATTTAAAAGGGAAGAAGTTCCACTATTACATTTTAAACAGTAGTGCAAAGAAAAATAGTGTGAGTATAATCAAAATACAATTTAGGGAGCAGCTCCTTAGACAGTTAGTGACCCCAGCCAAACCAGAAAGTGTCAGATGGCAACTGCAAGTGAGTCTCTGAGATGTCTGAGGATGATCTCACAAACACCTCGGTTCCACATGTTATTTTTTATAGTGTCCCATGTACCGCTGGGAGCTTAGGTGCAGGAATGATGATCAAGACAAGTTAAGCAAAGAAAGAAATAAAATATAGTACTTATCTTTGAAAAATTTCAGTGAATATCATCGAGTTTGTTTTGGGGCATATTATTAAATGTCTCACTTCTACAATTTCATATTTTGCTGAAATATGAAAATATTTCAGATGAAAAATATCTCCAGTGGCTGATAGCTCACTGGAGAAGCCTTACCTTAGACTCAGGGCTTCAAGTTGTGTAAGCAGTGTTGGAGAACTTTTAGAGTTGAGTATCCAAGCTGCAACCCCAGCCCCTTATTTATAGCAAAGTATCAGCACCACAATGAAATCTGAATATTGAGGTTTTAATTTAGGAAAACAACTTATATATTAACAACTTTTGTATTAAAAGAAAAATAGCACCCATGCCATAGATTTCCCACCACTGATCGAGAGCATAAGCGAGTTATTATTTTTGGAAGTATGCACACTTATGAAAGTTTTAAGATAAAAAGTTATTTTATATTTTTACATTTTCTTTTTGTATTGGAAATGGTGGTCCAGATATTTAACAATAGCATAGTTAATATTTATTGAGTTCTTACTGTATGTCAGGCAGTGAGCTTATAGATAGTGTATTATTTAATATTTATAATAACACCATGATATTGGTATCATTATACATCACTTTTATATCTGTAAGGGAACTGAACCTTAAAAAAGACAACAGTTACAAATTTAGTAACAAAGATAATTTTAGAAAAGATTTATCACTTTTCCATTGATATCATTATAAACAAATAGACTATAGTGAAAATCCAGGATTGCGAGCCAGCATTAACAGTGCATTTTCTTTGTTAGAAATATCTACTAAAGAGACTGAAGTTAATATGGAATATTTATGCAACTATAGTTCGTGAAAATGTAGCAGCATTGCAAGATGACTACCTAGCTTTGTAAGTATTTTTAAGCAATGATAATTAAATAAAATGATTCATATTAATAGATGGGCTTCCAGATTCATAAAATAAAATCTTAGCAGCTACTATTTAGTAAGGCAGCTTGTATGTTATTTGAGAACAGGATCCCTGAGATTGGTGGGCTACATGTATCCTCACAGGGAATAATGAATTGGGATCTTAACTTACCTATAAGGCACGTGCATGTATATGGAATTTATAGTGCTAAATTCTTAGCGTTTAGGTAATGGTTGCAGTTGTAAAGAGTCCTTCTAGTGATGATGTGTTGGGCCAAGCAAAGCTACCCTCTACCAGTCAGATGGAAACTGTGGGAAAACCACAAGGGGGCGTTCCTTCCGTGTGTTTTTGTTAACAGAAATTCTACTGTGCTGCTATGTGATAAGGTAGCCTGGGTTGAAGCATTTTTGAAGGCTGAGTAGACGGATAGCAGGTCCAAGTCAGCCTGGGCCACTTAGTCATGTAAAGAGACTGTGTCTCTAGAAAAAAGTGGGAGGGAGAGCTAGGAGTGAAGCCCTGGGTCAAACCCTCGTCTGCAGGGTGGAGTGGGGCTGAGGTAGGTGGTCAGTGGTACCTACCTGCGACTTTCATATGACTGTGATTAAACACTGCACCTTATCTTCCGGTGGGGAGTAAACATTACTGTCATTGATGGTTTGAAAAGGAGTGGAAGGCAACACGGAACCTCTGTCATCCCTGTGACTTGAGGCTTGAATGTGGAGCCTAGATTTACAGATTTAGGACAGCATTTTGGCCACAATTAGTACAAACATTTCAGCTATGACTTCTAGTCAACACTGAACTCAAATAATTAGACCAAACAAAAAATGCAAAGTAAAACTTGATCGTTCTTCCATGGTAGTAGCTGTCTGAGAAGATAGATATTTTAATAACAGGAAGGATATAGAATGGGATGGACCAGGAGGTGGAACATGAGGCCGATGTGTTCAGGATAGAGCGGACACAGGCAAATTGCACCAGAGTAAGGGAGGGGACGATCGTGCTCCATTCAACAGCACATGTATTACCCAGGCGTACTCACTGCTTTCCTTCACTGAACAGAACTGGTGTACTTCTCTGGTGTCCTGGGGCCACTCCTTCTTTTGGGGACAGATTTCATTTTCATATAACTCCATCTTGTCATAGCCAGTCAGGAGTTGTTTGGGGATGATGTATAAATGCATGCCCAGAACTGACCCTCGGAGGCCTTGCGCTCTTGGAAATGCCATGCCTTCTTACCAGAATGTCAGGTTCCACTTGGTTGAGACTGGAAGAAGGGGCAACAGAGATTCGACTTTTGTATTTTCTGAAAACTTAGGAGCTATTTGGCTTCTGTTACATAGACCCCGAACTCCAAGAGGGGTAGCAAGACACACTGAAAGGTACTATTTACCTGGATTTGCTTTTTTTTTTTTTTTTTTGCAGTGGGTACCAGGGATCAAACCTGGGACCTTGCACTTATGAGGCAGGTGCCAAAATCACTGAGCTAAATCCCTGGTCCTTGATAGCTATTCTTTACTATATTTTGTCAAACTTTGTTTTGAACCACAATGTGTGCCCTTTATCAATTGTAGAAACCAAACAGCTCTGTGATTTTCTTGGATGTATATATGATAGCCAGGAGAAGTAGGGGAAAATAATAGATGCTTAAGCTAGGAAAAGCAAACTGAGAAAGAGAGAAATGCATTATTTTCTCTCTTTTTCTTTTGTAGAGATGGAATTTATTTTTAAATGTATCAGAACAGAGACTCTAAAGACATTTTTTGTTCATAAGGCAAATATTGCAAAAGGGAGGATGAATAAATTGACCACAGATGTGGACTGTGTACATGTCATGTGTGTCTGAGGAAGATGAAAGGTAGCAGTGATTTACTTCTAACTTCTGAAATATACTAGTCTTAGGAGTGCTTCCTGGTGCCTGAGAGCTCAGCAAATGTTTCTCTGAATCTTGAATACATATGTCATCTGCAAAAGCTATTTTTTAAAAAAAACAAACCTGGTGTTATGGAAAGAAGTTTGGAAGTAACCATCTTTTTGTGAAATACACATTCTTGAAGTGGAGAAAGTGAAGATGATAATGCAGAATGAAAGGCTTTTCTTTGTCTTTTCCTTGAAGAATATCACTGGAAAAACTTTTTACAACTGCATGTGCGTTCGATCTGGAAGACTGTCTTCAGCTGTCAAGAGAACTCTTCCAAAGATGGATGAGCCAGCCAGAAAAGAAGTAAGGGCAGCATCTTAACTCCCGTTACTGTCCCTGAAGCATCAGCAATTGTTTTGCCTTTTGAGCGTTTCACAGTGAGAAAGATCATTTCACTTTCTCCTAGTTAGTTCTAACTTCTTTTTAAATATCTTTTTGAAAGATGGTTGTCTGAAGGTCTGGGCCTAACAGGAAAAGACTACAGCCTATGCAGTGAATTGTTGCTAGGTATCCCTCCTTACCAGTCCGGTCTCTGAATAAACCCTGTGCTTGTTTTGAGTCTTAATGTTCTTGATGATTGTTAAAATTTTGTAGACCTGAACAGATCAGAGTGTCTCTCTTTCTGTGTTCCCCTCTGTATCTCTCTCTCTGAGTTGCAGTTTCACTGAGACTGGAGACTAAGGTCTGTTGTTCCTGCTTTACCTTTACTCTACCGCCTGAGCTGGACTCTTAAGAAATGTGATCATGAGACGCGACTGGTTTGCATGGCACTGCTGTCACTGCTTTCTGAAAACTTAGTTTCTAAGCTAATTTGATGGTCTCCTCTCAAGGTATTAATACTAATACACTTCTCACAATTTCATTTGTAGACCTTTCCTTTGACTTTTATATCTGAGTTCTCCGTTTTTTTCTAGATTCATACTTCTCAATATATGACAGCCTGGATAACTTAACTACTATGAAAACCATTACCTGTTGTATCTTACAGAATACCTTATCTGATTAAAAATGTGATTTTATGCCATGGCATTGCCTTGGGAAGTGATAAAGAATGGGACTTTCTGTTAAATATCTATATGAACACAACCGAAGAAGAGGAAAGAATTCAAGTTGCTTATGCACTGGGCTGTAGTAAAGACCCATGGATACTTAATAGGTACTTATGCTCGACTTAACTTGAAAGTTACTGGTGGGAGAATGTAATTCATATACCAAAGGGAAAAAAGTGGAAATATGCTAATAGTATTAAAATTAAAAAGTGCATTACTTGGACCCCGGCTATTTTAGTCCATTTATTTAATTTTATATTGGGTTCTTAAAACTTACTTCTTGTGGATGCTCTTTTGCAGATATTTACATTATGCCATCATCACATCTCCTTTCACTTTTAATGAAACAAATGTCATAGAAACCGTGGCAGCATCAGAAGTGGGCCGTTACGTCGCAAAGGACTTCTTAGTTGACAATTGGCAGGCTGTGAGAAAAAGGTGAGGACGCTGAGACTCCGATTTCATTTACACCGCTGGGTTTTGATGGAAGTGCCCCTGTCGTCTGGCAGCCCACAGTGGACCTTTGTGCTGTTAGGAGGTTATGATAGTTCCTGCATTTCGCCTCACTACCAACTGTGAAGAGGTCACTGTCCTCAAGTTTGGCTTTCTGTGAAAATGGGTATCTTAGAATACTTATCCACCTCAGTCTCCCCTTTATGCCCACAAGAAGTTTGTCTTAAGGGGCACACATGTGCGTAAGTCATGTTTATGACTACACCATTCATTCATTCATTCATTTACGACATTACCACACTTTAAAGATGGTGTCTCTTGGTCTAGGTGTTGCTTGTGGCAGAGTCCCTCTATATATCTAAGTCCTGTATTCTTGAGCTTCTAATGCTTTTTATCTCTTAAGATTAAATCTGCTTGCTTCCTAGCTCCTCTGTTCATTAAAATGTATATTAGCATACAAAAGCAGAGCATGGCCTTGATATGTTGCTGTGGGTCAAAATTAGATGGTTTTGTCAGCTCCGAGAAATGTCCACACCTGACTGGTGAACTGAGCACAAACCAGAAATGTCCAAATTTAGCACAGGATCAGAAACATCTGGTCTGGCTCATAAATATAGTTTCCCCAGCCTCTTTATCCCTTTAAAACCAGAATTTGCTAAAACAGGATAGAGAACCTGTGCCTTTCACTGGATTCTTACATAACTGTAGTATACAAAAATTGATTGAAAATCATACAAGGCTTCATTGCCCAATATGCAAACCACTAGCTAACATGTGGATATTCAAATTTAAGTTGACATGCACTAAAGTTAAGTCAAATTTAAAATTCAGTTCCTCAGGCCTGATATAGTGATGGAGACTGTAATCCTGCTGTGAGGAATTCTGGAACTAAAGATGATCTTTTTGAGTGTTGATACCAATAAAGGAGATTCCACTGGCCATAGAGGTATCTTTCTGGTTACAGAGAGGGCAGTAGGTGCATGTAGCTTTGGCTAGAACCTGTGAAAGATTGTGAACTGACAAGAAGCAATAGGATTTTTGTGTCTTTTTAGTGATGTGCTAGAAGCAGTATTTGTGCCTTCTGTGTCCTTCAGTCTACAGGAAAATTATTTTATTTGAATATTGATTTCCAGGCACAATCAATTTCAAAGTTAACTGGTCCAAAATGAATCTTACCCTCTTTTTCACCAAATCCACGATTTCTTCCCACTATCGTTACATACGCTGAAGTCCTAAGCTTAAAGGTTTGACTGATTTTCATTTCTACTCTGTTGACTTGGGTGAGGAGACACAGAGTTGAACACATTAAACAGAAGCACACTGAAGTTTCCATAGTTCCCAAGCCCTACCTGGAGACCTGTGCCCAGAGCCTGGCCTTGAATCAGCCCTCGGTGCCCAGGCTGGCCTTGTGTTCCCTACCAGGAGCCAGACCCAGTGCAGGGGATGGACGGAGAAGTGTGAGAATGGGAGGCAGAGGGCACACCGTCAGAGCACAGGTGACTGCCTGCACCAGCCCTGGTGTTACTGTTGTCTTCAGTGGGATATTCTGTTGACACATATTGGCTCTTATCTTTATGTTAATTATTTCATTTGAATACTGATGGGGATGAGCTATTTGTAATGTATATACCCTATAGCTGAGATCAGGGAGGTTTGGAGGCCGTCAGGTATTTAGTATGTATTTCTGCATACAGTATCCCAATTCCCACGTCCCCACAGAATAATGCCTCTAAATACATGTTCTCATTTTTACAATTTATGAGTTGTACCAGATAACTTTCAATGCAGCCCTGCCTCTCTGGTATTTGGTAAGAAATCACACGGTGAGCACATTAGGCACACTGCCTCTGTTTTATATTGTTTTAAACGTTGAAACAATTTTTTAAAAGTAAAATATCTCAGTACACCTCACAGCTTTTTTACTTGGCTAATTAGAACAGAAAGCGAATAGGTGTTTCCCCTTTCCCTGCAGACTCTTGCCTGATGGCCTTGTCTACCCTTTTCTGAAGGAGCCACAACTTTACTTCCCACTAGGACCTTTACAACATAACTGTTTTCTCTCACTTTTATTCATATGTCAAAATTAATCCTTATGACTTTCCACTTCAAGTATACATTTTTAAGTAATTCATTTTAATTAACCCTTTAACCATTTCTTGTTCTGTCCATTATAGTAATCCTGTTTTCGTTTTTCTTTCTTTTTAAATGCATCCCAAGTCCCTTGTTTCCTTTTTCACCGCAGCAGCACTGGGGAGAGGTACGTGTCTGTTCTTTGCCTGTAGCGACACTTCACCACCTTGTCAGATGATTCTTGTTGGACACTTGAGGACACTGCACGTTAGTGGCCTCCTGTCTGGGGCCAATTACTCCGTCTGCTGGAGGAGGCTCAGGTCACCATGGTGCTGAGCCAGTGGTTATTCAAAGTATCAGAAGACAGGGATCCTCGTTCCAAAAGCAAACACACATTCACTTTAAATACGTAACTGCATGTTTTAGTGAATAGTTCTGAAACTGACCCTATCTTATTATTTTTTGAAAAACATAATTTCATATTTATTTATTCCCTTCTAACTTTTCTTACTTTGAGATACAAGACATGTATTCTCGCTACCTCATTTAAAAAATAGCTTTTTAAAAGTTTACTGTATTTAAATAAAACTTTAAATAAGAAAAGATGCTACACAAATCAGTATTTAACTGTAAATACTTAATGTTTGTAGAATTTTCCATAAAATAGACTTTGTATTGAATAATGAAATTAAACAAATTGCTTTTGCTTAGATTTGGAAAACAGGAATTAATAGGGGTTGCACTTTTAGCATTTTTTTCTACTTATAACGTACAACTGTGTTTGGCAAAGTGCTTTTCACACCTGATTAGCACTGTGTTGCTTTGCAGGTACGGGACCCACTCACTGGTTACTCTAATAGAGGTGATAGGGAGATCCATAAGTACAGACCTGCAGGTCACAGAGGTAAGAGCTTTACATGCTGTTAAACATAGTGATAATTTAGAAAGTAGTTTTGGTAGGGTTTGGACTACAATTAGAAGTCATTCATTCATTTGAACGATTGCAGTCAGTGCTTCCACTGGTCCTCTTCCGGCTGAGAAGGGAGTGGTGTCTGACGTAACCTCGCTGACACCGGCCGCTCTGTTCATGGCGCCTGGCTGTCCTCCTTTCACCCCAAATCCTGCAGTGGTCTCAGGCCCAGGCCCCTCTCCCGGGCTGCTCTTCACCCGTCCATCCCCGCCTTCACACCCATGCCACTCACTGTCCTGCCAGAAGCCTCTGTTGCTCTTTATAGTCTGTAGAAGAAATTTAAAGACTGCTTAATTCACACACAGAGCCCCTTATTTCTGTCTCACTCTGGGGTTCACATGGCCCCTTCTCCATAGAGTGTCAGAGGACAAGAGACTGGCCCCCGATACCTTCCTCTAGCTGTGTGTGTCCCTTTGGGTTCTGTTAGATTATCACACTGCTCACGCCTTCTAGATTTCGGAAACTGTACCTTCTGTGTGGGGTTCCGTCCCCACGCCTGTTCTTGGCTGGATAATTCCCACCCACCTGTTCTAGGAATTTTTTAATACACTTTCCTCCCCCGTGGTCCCCAGTCATTGCGTCACTGTCTTTATCCTGGGACTTTCCACATTAAACTCTAAGCCTGTCCTGTGAGCTGCTGGGAACTCCTGAGGACTGACACCCCAGCAGCCATATTTACGTATTAGAATAAGATAGTGGCTGTTACCTCTTCTATTTGCTTTCTTATGGGCTGAATTTCTTCTTCTGCTGGCTTCAAAGGAAAGTAAGCTCAGCTCCAGGCTTACAGGACTCTCTGTACCCTCTGTTGCAGAAGGAGGAATCCTTTCTTACTCGTTCTCATGTTATCATTCTGAAAAAAGTAAAAGGGCTTTGGCTTGTCTTGTACAAATCACTGTATGTGTATATGTATGTGTATGTGTGTGTGGAAGAGAGTTTCTCTGTTGGCTCAGCCTGGATCATATGCCCACACTCAGAGTCAGCCCAGCTCACACCCAGGCACGGGCATGCGGACTTAAAACGAGGATACAGATAGAACTTCCACACACCCAGGAGCATAAGTAAGTAGAAAGATTTATAGTACCAAAGTTGGCCAAAGTGAAGAGCACTTACCATGCTTTCATCTTGCTGGGGATTGTGCGGACATAACCTGGTACATCCCTTTTGGGGGATTAACATTTAAAAAATGTTAATCAGACACATATGTCCTAAACATTCCACTTCTACATGGTTTGTTTCCTGAAGAGGAAGAAGACTTGTCTTGTACATGAATGTTCATAGCAACTTAATTCACTTTCGTAAAAGATTGGAAATCACCAGGTCAGGGGAGGAGGAGGAGTAATAACCACACAGTGGAATACTACAGAAAAAGAAATAAATTTGTGTAGCCACACAGATCAATCTCAAGGCGATTATGCTGAGTATGGGAAACCAGTTGCATTTTGAGAAATGAAAATGCATCTGGAGTAATAAAGGCAGATTAGGGGCTGCCTGGGAGTGGCGGCCTGAGGCGCACGGCATCATGGGGGAGCTTTTCAGAGTGATGGAAATGCATCCTGTGTAGAGGGTTCCTACAGTCAAAGGTCTGTACTGTATCAAAACTCATTATAGTTTAACTTGATAGAGTTTATTATATACAATTTGTATCCCAATAAAATTATTTAAAATTAAACACCAAGGTCTGGTATTATATTAACACATACAGTTATATAAATAGAAAAGAAAATCCAGCAAATAAATAAATGTTGGTTCCAATATAAGCCAAACTATTCAATAAAGGCAAAGCAGTGAGCTGTGTAATGGTGGTGGGGGGAGAGAGAGAGAGAGAAAGTGCTTTGCTCATTGCTGCAGGAATTATCTTTCCATGGGTTGGGCCTCCCTGAGGCTGCACTACTGGGACCAGCTGGACCCTTTGCTGGGGAAGACAGAGAACACACAGCATGCTGGGAATGAACGTTCCTAGGGGTAGTGCCAAGTGTGTGTTTGCTGTCTTCTTTTTGTTCACATGTTATTATATATTTTCTGTACTCTCACTAGTGTCTATTTTACAGAATGTTGGTTTTCAGTGTGATATTTTTATACATACATGCACATAATGTATTCTGATCATAACCACTGTCCTTATATCTTCTGATATACACAGATTCCAGAATATTGTTTTGTTTATTAAATCAATGAACAAGACTTGCATAAATTTAGCAATCCTCAAAGTTTCAAAACTCTATAGTCACAATTGCTTTTTTTAATGCAGAAATAGATTTAGTGTTAATTAGATTATTGCAATTTTGAAAACAAGTTAGCTATAAATATTTTTGTCACAATGTATCAGTGTCCAGCAGTTTTACAAGGGCACATCAGTTCACAGGACAATATCTAAAAAAAGGCTAACATGACAGGGTCCAAAACAATCACCCGAGTGCTCTGTCTCCCCCTGCCCTCCTTCTCAGCTCCCACACACCCTCTGCATGACTCTGGTTTGGTCTTCACGGTTTTACCCTGCCAGAAGCCTGGTGCATGTGTAGTTTTCTTAGGCCCCACAGACTCCCTGTCCCGGCCACCACTGCAGCAGTCCTGTCACGGACACCTCACCTGTGGAAGGAGCTGCGGGCATGCGGCTTCCTCCTCCTGGCAGGTGTGGGCAGGAAGGCAAGACCGAGAGGCCTGCTCAGAGCTCCAGACCCTGCTTTCTCCTAGAACTTGACTTTTCTTTTAACTTGTACTTAGGCTTACGGCCCGCTTCCTATTCAACTCAGGTGCGTCAGGGTTTAAGAGAGTTGGCGACGAGGCACAGGTACTCTCTCTATTGCGTGATGTGTTCTGATTTATACACTGATGCAGAAGTAGGCTTTGGGAGATAATTTATTATTCAGATGGCATCTGGCTTATATGTCATACTGTAGCAAATGTTCCAATAACTGAACCCTTAATCTGATCCAATGACAGAATTTAATGAGTGGATGAATTCACTTATCAAAATATACTTTTAAAAAATTCCTTAAAAATTTAACTGTAACATACAAATTATACATGTTTATTGAGTGCCCTGTGATTGTGCATTGTGTAATGTTCAAATCAGGATAAGTTTATATAGCTTCTCATTATTTTCTCAATTATCATTTCTTCAGGGTGAAAACATTCAAGATCCCCTTCTTCTAGTTTAAAAAAAAAAAGTGCCACACATTACCATCATTTGCAGCCACCATTTATGACCGACATTCATGGTCCTAGTGTGCAGCAGGACCACAGAAGTTCTTCTTCCCTTCCAGCTGTGCCCGTTAGTGCCCGTTAGTCAGCTTTTATCTCTTCCCGTCTCTCCCAGCCTCTGGTAATCATCGTTCTACTCTCGGCACCTAGGACACCAGCTGTTTTGACTTCACAGAAGAGTCAGACCATGCAGGGCTGTGCTTCTGTGCCTGGCTTCTTTCATCTGCACAATGATCTGCGGTCTTATCCAGGTTGTCACAAACAGCATTTCATCCTTTTTTCTTGCTGAATAGTATCATTTTCCTTATCTGTTCATCAGTTGATTGTGTCCATTTCATGGCTATTCTGAATAGCACCACCATAAAAATGAGAGTGCAGACATCTCTTTGCTGTCATTTCTCTGGATATACACAGTTGTGGGATTGATGGATCACACTGGTTCTGTGTTCTAAGGTACCTTCCTATTATTTGCACAGTGCCTGTATTTCATATTCACACCCCTAATGTACAAAGCTTCCTCTCCACGTCCTTTCCAGCACTTCCTGTTTTTTTTGTTTAACTAGTCATTCTGAATGGAGTAAAATAAGGTGGTTTTAATTTGCACTTTCTTGATGATTAGGTATATAGAGTATTTTTTAAATATAACTGTTGACCATTTATAGGTTTTCTTTTGAGAAATTTTTACTGTATTTAAATCTATCATTCAGTTATTAATAGAGATTTTTATCATAACTATTTTTCTATTGTGCTTTTGTTGTTTCTTATATATTCTGGACATTGACCCCTTCTCAGAAGTATAGTTTCTCCTACTCTGCAGCTTCTTTCTTCACATCCTTAATTGTTTGTTATGTAAAAACTTTTTAGTTTTATGAAATGCCATTTATGTACTTCTGCTTTTTAATGTTTTTGAAATTTTAGTAAAAAAAAAACAAGCTCCTGCCTCATCCCAGTGTCCTGAAGCATCTATCTTGTGTTTTCTTCTAGTTGTTTCATAGTTTCAGGTCCTGTGTTTAAGTTTCTAGTCTGAGTTGAATTTTGTATGTGGTAACAGGGAGGGGTCTTGTATACTTATCCATTTTCCCAGCACCATTGATGAGGAAGCTGTCCTTTCTACAGTATGTGTCACTGGCACCTTTGTCAATGGTCAACCGGCTGTAAACGTGTGCATTAGCTTTTGGGCTCTCTGTTCTGTTCCGCTGGTCAGTCTGTCTGTAGGCTACTACCATGCCATCCTGATTACTATAACAGAAATGTTATAGTAATGCTAGCATTACTACACATTAGCATTTAGGATTGCCTTGCTCTTTATGCTCCAGATTGCTTGAGCTACTTGGGGTTTCTGTATTTCTATAAAAATTTTAGTATTTTTTCTAGTTTTGTGAGAAATATCACTGGTATTTTGATAGGGATTATCTTGAATTGGTGAATTACTTTGTATGTGTACACTTCACCAATAGTGATTCTTCTGAGCCATGAATATAGGATGTCTATTTATTTTGTGTTCTTTAACTTTCTTCTTCAGTATCTTGTTGTTTTCATTAAAGACTTCTTTCTCTGCTTTGGTTAAAAATTGTACTGGTTTTGTGTGTGTCTGTGTGTGTGTGTGTCTGTCTGTCTACTGAAAATGGGATGGTTTTCTTGATTTTTTCCAGTATAACAAAAGTGCTGATTTTTATGTATTGACTTTGTATCCTGAAATTTTGCTAAGTTTGTTTATTAGTCCTAATAGGTTTTTTAGATGGAATCTTTGGGATTTTCTAAATGTAAGACCTTTTCATTTGCAAACAGTGACAATTTAGCTAAAACATTCAAATAAGCTCTTGTTACTGGACCTTCTCTTCACATTTAATTCTTCTGTCAGATGTGGTTTTCATGATATTTAATCACAGACTCCTCAGGGACACAACCTGGAATACACATCCCTGCTCATTCCAAACCTCATCCTACTTTTGCAAAATCATGTTACCAGTTAGGAAGAACTTTTATTTTGTGTAAGTAAGAAGTCAGATTTTACTGATAAATGTCTCTCTGTCCTTCCAGCTGCAGCAGTTTTTCAGTAACATGTTGGAGGAGCGTCAGAGGATTACAGTTCATGCCAAATTACAGGCAATAAAGAATGAAAATCTCAAAAACAAACAGCAAAGTGACAGGATAACTGAGTGGCTTCGGAAAAATATATAGTCTGTGGCTACAGCCAGCATACCTCTTCCATATTCACACCTTGTTTGCTCACGGTTTGGTCTCCCAATGCTCTGCAAGTCCTGAGAGCTGCGTGCTTTATCTTTGTTTCAATCACATCCACCACTCAGAGTCATGTTGGTCCTACGTCATCGTGTCTGGTCCTGAGGCTGAGGATTGATAAAGATTTGGTCAAAGCTGCTAGATTTCTGAGGAAAATTACCCCTCACATTGGGTAATAAACACACAGAATTTACTTTAAATACATTATAAAAACAAATTTACCCAGGAAATTCTTGCTAATTCTGTTGTGAAGACTGTAGAATATTAAATCATTGGCAACAAACAGCACATTCTTTTCTGAGGAAAATACAGACTTGCAATACCCGAGGGTTTAATTCAATCTTGAAAGAATACTGAGAACACAACATGACAGTGCGAAGAAACAGAAACCAGAAAAATATTCACTAGGAGATTTCTTTTTTTTACAAAGCCAAAGGAAAACAAGTTTCAAGCAGGAAAAGCAAACAACTTTATGAGCCATATTATGCCCTAAAGACAAGAAACGTGCCATTTCTGTCTTTCTCAGAATGTACTGTATTGAGGTGTACTTTGCTGGTGGTGAGTTTTATGAAATTGTAAAATGAGGAATGACTGTTGCACCCACGAGATGTCTTAAGACCACTGCTGTGGTGCTCATAGTGAAGATGAAGGCTCTGCCCTGAAGACTGTGTGTGGATACGTGGGAAGGACATGCAGCCTAAGCTTGTAAGAGATAACAGTGCCATCAAAAGACAGAGCCCAGGGTGAGCCAGTCTGTGGGGTGCTGGGGAATCTTCTGATGATGAAGGAAAATAGGAGCAAAAGGCTAATGAGACCACAATCATTACCGTCTGATGCTCAGAGGGTGAAGTTAAGAAATGTAGTTTCATTTGGCCAAACTTGTCCTATTTGTGATGTAGATCAACTCAGTTTACACAATGTCATCAACTACAGTGTACGGAATTAGTTCGATCTTGTCACACCTGATTAAAACAGGACACCTGAGAGAAATTCGTGCTCTAAACTTTGTGTGCACAATTAAATCCTTTCATCTTACATCTTGCTTTGTTTCTGTGGATTTGGGGTAAAACTGCATATCTCCTATCTACCTCAGAATCACCCTGTGAAGTGCATGGAATAGGTTGTTCATTAAAAGTTTTTGAAGGTGGTATGTAGACATAAGACACTGTGCGCTAGGGCTTTCTTCCTATTTCCTGTGTTCAGGCAGCTACGAAGGAGAGCACAGACTCAGTTACATTTCCTACTGGAGCGGCTGCGAACTGCACTGGTCAGCAAAGCAAGGGCTGGTCTATACTCTAAAATTAGCAACATAAGTTTCAGTGGATGAAATGTCTCTGGGCCATCACCTGTCACGCGTGTGATGTTTTCCTGTTTTTTCTAAGACACTCGCCCTGTGGATCCGTGCTTCCTCTGACGGTCTCACCGGTCAGCGAGGTTGTCTTTCTCTGTCCTTCTGATTGCTCTCCTCTGCCTCTTTCCTGTCCCTTCATTTCTGGTCCCTCTGGTGGTCCCTCAGCCTGCCGTGGGTTCCCTCCTGCCCTTGTGGGTAGCCTCTGCCTTCCTGCTGTCTGGCCATCTTCCACATTGTCCTTGACCTGTATTCCACGCTGCTCTGGGTTCAAGTGCACTTTAAGGTGACACTGGGGGCCATGAGGGCTACGCTGCAAGGTACTGGCTGATGCCAAACACTGTCTACCTGGCTGGAAGAGTAAACAGGCAGCTCCCCCACCCATTTGTTGAAAACTAAACCGTCTTCCTATAGCTTAGCTCTGTAATAGTTAAACAGTGCCAGAGTTGCTTCACCAGAATCAAATACTTCTTGTTCTACTTTACCTTAGGCTTATTATGAGTAGGAATGATTATCGGTTGATTGCTGGTAGCTCTAAGGCACTCAGTACGAGTGAGAGCAAGGCAGATTTGTCCAAATGGAGTAAGTACTTAGTAACCCATAAAACCAGCAAATTTATAGCGTCCCCCCAGCCCAATCAGTTTACTTTATATCATGTACCCTAAAAATAGTTAATGTACAAAATATTCAAGAGTTTAAAAAAATTCAACCATTAGAAATTACAGTTTTCCTCATAATGTTCACTTTCTTTCCTACTCACACCTCTTCAGAGCATTTCTACTGCTTACAGCAAATACAGGAACAGCTGCTTCAGTCTGAGGTCCACAATCAACTGTAATTTATATCTCTGAGGAAAATTTGTATAGCAATGTATTAAAGAATGAAGAAGCAAAATAAAATAAGATCCTCTCGCTTTTTCTTTGAGATATGGTCTTGCTTTGTAGTTCGTACTGGCCCTGAGCTCACTATGTTGCCCAGGTGAGCCTCAAACTCACAATAATTCTCCTGCCTCTGCCTCCTGCGTGCTGGGATTACAGGCTTGAGCCACCACACCCCGCATTGTGGTATGTGGTATTGATTGTTGTTGGGCGTGAGTCACCACACCTGGCATTGTTGTGTGTGGTTACCAGGATCAACCCGGGACCTGGCGCTTGCAAGGCGGGCACCTGAACCACTGAGCTAAATCCTTGCCCTTATTTTATTTTCTTAAGAAAGCTCTTCCTACTTATTTTTCCTGTTAAATCACTCTTTGCAGTAAAAAATGCTTTTTCCCCACCCACACTCTAGCAGGATTAATGTCCAAAGCAAAGCCTTAATGAAGACTTTCAAAACTGCTCTCCTGCACAATGAATTACGTGACGCAGGAGCCTTGTGAACAATACATACAGGGCCTTCGCTCATGTTTTCCTGCAATCCAACTAGATTCGGTAAAGGTGATGTTTACCACACATATTTAGGAATATGTGGATGTTTCTTCATGAAGAAGTCGGCCATAAACAAACACGAAAGAGGACGAGGTAGAGGTGGGCACCCCGGTCGGTCACACAGAGTGACTGACGCGGCAGAGCAGCCGCAGGGAGGCGGTGGGCGCGGCGGGCAAGCACGGGCGACCACTCGGGGGAGCCGGACCTGCGGACATCGTGCAGGCAAAAGTGATGGCTTGACCTGCGGAGCACCGGAAACGGGGTTTGAGTTCCGGGTTAAGATGTCTGAGGGTCTAGGAGACGGGCGGCTTAGTGAGGAGGAGTTGGAAGCTGAGGAGGATGAAGAGCGAATGCAGAGAGGCCAGGGACACCAGAAGGGAGAAGCAGACGTGGGAGCGTGGACAACGGATTACGCCAGGAAATACGTGAGTGACGGGGGTCCGGGCTTCTCACTGTCGGGAAGGAGTGACGGGGCGGACCACCAGAGTTGATCCAAAAAGAAAACTTTAAGGGACTTATAGTTGGCTGATTCATTTTGATGTTTTGTGTAGGATTTGGAAATCAAGAAGGCTATTTATAGCACACATGATTAAGTCTTTAACGTTTAGCTTTTTTCTAAACCGAGTAAAATATCTACACTTGCAACCATGAAAAGATGCAGATAAAATTCCACAGGACAATATTGATGTCCAAGCCATTCTTCACAGAGTAACAGGTTTCTGCAAATTGACTCATTTTTCCTGAGTGAAATGTTTCCCACCTTGTTTCAGTATTTTCATTGAGATGTCAAGAGCCACTGAGACATTCATATGTGAAATCTTCTTCTGGAGATGTGGAAAATAGGACAGCTGTCAAATTACTGTAATCTAATCAAACTCCATTCTTTGGTAGTGTCTTCTGTTAGAATCTGAGACCAGCCTTTAAGATTGTCTAAAATGTGGGGCCAGGGATTTAGCTCAGTGATCCCAGAGCCTGCCTTACAGTTGCAAGGGCCCTAGTTCAATACCCATACCACAGTGCCAGGCGTGGTGACTCACGCCCACCAGCAATCATTACCACATACCACAATGCTGGGCGTGGTGGCTCACGCCTATAATCCCAGCGCTTGGGAAGCAGAGGCAAGAGGATTACTGAGTTCAGGACTAGCCTAAACTACAAAGCAAGACCCTGTCTCAAAAAAACTAAAAAAAAAAAAAAAAAAAAAAAAAAAAAAAGATTGTCAAATGTGTCAGCAAATACTTTCTTCCCTCTCTTTCCTTTTTCTGCAGTGGGATGTATGGCTTTTGCACTGAGCCACATCTTAGAAAATTCCAATGTTTGGAGACTCCATCTGGTTGGCCAGTGATGTGCACCATCTGTTTATGCCACAACATAGCAGATGGTAGTACAGTTCTTCAGTAGCTATGATTGTCCTTCATATCTTTGGGTTCAGTTGGATTTAACCAACTGAAAAGCAAACACTTTTCAAAAAAATTGTATCAGGCATATAAAGGGACACCTAGGCCATAGAGTCAGACAACACAGAAGTAAATGGCAGGCAAGCAAGTAAACATCCTCAGTATCTTTAGCTGTTCTGCATAGCTCACATTAGCACTAGAGCTCTGCCTCCAGCCACATCAGCAGAAGCAAGAGTCCTAAGGTGAGCTGCCTATGTGGATGAGTTAGGTTGCACACTCCTTAGGAGAATCTGTTGCCAGGTGAGCCAAGGTGAAGCTAAAGCCATGCTAGCACTGGGGAGTAGCTGCCGATACAGACTAACATCAGGAGAGAGGCTTGACTGCATAGACCATAATAAATCAAATGCCCACATGTCAAAACTACATCAGTGAAGTGGCAAGTGACCATCAAGCTGCATCTGATGGCAGGTTTAGAATGGCAAGTGAGCTGATGATGCCCACGAATGGTTCAGCTTCATGTGGAGGTGGACTTCAAGTTAGAATCCAGTACTTAGAAATGTATTTATATTACTTGTTAAAGTGACGTGTAGCTGAAGTGCTGTTTCCCTTGGTTTCTATAAACTATGTACAACCCTAAAATAGATTTAAGTAAATCTAAGTTGACGACATATATCAGGAACTTTAATGCTCTATCAATTCAAATTTCAGACATCAGGTTTCTGTAAAGATTAGTATTGGATTTATGAATACCTTTCAAAAGTTTATATTGATGGCTTTCTTTCAAAGGAGCTAATATTCTTTTTATGTTTTTCCATCTTTAACACAGCTTTCCACTAAACACCTCTTTTCTCAGTAGTAAAATGAAAGATTGCTCTACATTGGAGCCTTTCTCTGGAGAACTTCTGGAAGTATTTCATGGATCCCGTGAATGTTGACCATGCGTAGCCAGTTCTTGCTGTGTCAGCCCCTGAAGAGGGAGGACTGGGCTGAGGCAAGAAGGCCTACCATGGACTCATTCCCATCTCTCACTTTAGTTAAGACAGCTTCATTTTTGCGGGTTTAACTTGCAAAGATCACTAAGAGAAAAATCTTTCAAACAGTGTCTGAAAACTCTTGAACTGTGTGACTCCAAAGTCTTTTTCAGGTGTGATAAGACCTTGTCTATTCCTTGAGAACCTTCTGCACAGTCTTGCTCTGCAGCCTCCTTAATGACTCCCCTTTAGCTATAGAAGAGATAAACAAATATAACTTACAGGAGATGAGTTTTAAAGCCAGCGCACACTGGCTGGTTCTGAGGCAGAAACCTGCTCTTGGTGTTGCATTCTTGAATTAGTAAGTTATTTTTTCTTTTGAAGCTGTTTTGGGTCTAGACTAGGGTTTTTGCGCCACCTGCTGGCCGCATTTTTTCTGCACATACAGGAGAGAGAGGGATATGATCCACATAAATGAGAACGCGATGATATAATGAATATATTCATGCTAATAAGTTGGAAAACATAAAAGAAATGGCTAAACTTCTAGAAAAGTATGCTGAACCAAAATGACCTCTCAAGGTAGTTTTTCACATGTTCACAGTGGGGCCACAATTCATGTCTTGCTACCAGCCAGTTGTACACTGTTGGTGATACATGCTTGGCACAATTCCATGAGGTGGTTCAAGCTGCCCAATGGGACAGACTTGCACTTTCCATTGGTGTTTCAAGCCAGTGTGAACGTGTGGCATTCTTAGATCTACTTTCTTATCAATGAAATGTATGGGTCTTTCTTTCTGTAAATAAATAGATTTCCATAATATCATCTTAATGGCTAATCATATCATTTTATATGATAAATTTGTTGCTAAATTTATACCTCCAACTTAGCAATTCTACAGCCTAGAAATTAGTCGATTTGCTTTCCTAGCTAAATTTATCTAAAGATCTCTATCTTTCTTTAGAACAAATTCCCGAAAGAAGATATGCAAGATCAGAGATGCTTATTTTAAAGCTCTTTTTGCATACTGGGTGACTAGTTTTCCTTAAAGAAGGCATTCCTGGAAGACACCTTAATAGGAGCAAATTTGGATGAAGCAAATACAAAAGGTGTTCTGAGAGTGGGAAATATTCTGTGAAGTAGGAAGTGTACTATGATATTAGTAAATCAAATTAGCACAATATTAACATAATAGATTAATAATAATAATAAATATATAGAATTAGTAAATACAATGGTAGCAAGAATAAAATAATTTAATTTTGGCATAAAACTATTAGCTGTTTATCATATTCACTTATACTACTCCGTTCAAGGTAGAACTTAGGTAAAAGCCTTTCCATTATTAACCTGCTCTGAGTTTTATCAGCCTATAACTAGAAAGATTGCACCCATCTATGGTTGTTCAAAATTTATTTAAAAGATAGCAGTACCTTAAAAAACATGCAGTTCAGATCAAACACACTTCATTCTGGAGTCACCTTAAGTTTTGTCATCATTGCCAGATGGGTCGCTAGCTCCTAAAGATTTTATTTCCTTGTTCTTTGCAGTAACAGTAACCAGGAATGGAATGAAATGGTGGTTTTTACCCGGCAGTTCTCAAATGAACAGGGTTGGTATTAACCTGTCAGTGAAGTGCTTAGAGTGACTCCAGGCATAATATCTGACTGTTGGTGGCAGAGGACAGTGTTTAGAGGCCTATAATTTAATGATTAATGCATTTCTTAGACATGGCTTATAAACATGGGTTAGTTTTCTCTTGGGATAACACAGTTTTTTCTTTATTTTTCAGCCAAAAAATATGTGTGTAGTGTGCTATGAACACAGCAGCCAACTTGGTGCTAATACTTGACATTTCAAGTTGAGATACAGTACTGAGCAGTTTTTGAATGGGAAAAGAGATAGAAGACTAATTATAGCTGGTTTGTAGGATTTTAGAAATTAACTCAGACAGCAGGGCGAGGTGACGCTCACATCACCCCCTCCAGCCACTATTACAAAAGCACTGAATTAAGGCGCACCTTTGAGGCCTTGTGATTTTTCCCTTGAGGCTTCTATGGTTTCTCAGCAAAACAAAGAACACAAAGGAGTTCAGTTTCTCCTTCTGCCCTGTGTCCTTTTCCCTCTTTACATCCAACATAAAGGTATGTGTACTTTCTATTTACCACCCTACAACTTCAGTAGTCACCCACTGCCAGGAAGCCAGCAGAGACAGAGATATGGTGCACCCTGGGGGTGCCGCTCCTCCACGGGT
Organism: Petromus typicus; assembly: GCA_004026965.1. Lineage (NCBI taxonomy): Eukaryota > Metazoa > Chordata > Mammalia > Rodentia > Petromuridae > Petromus > Petromus typicus. Next base: position 90,167 of record PVIR01001995.1, read on the forward strand.
GCTGCATTTTTAAACTCAAGTGCCTGCTGAGGCCGGTAAAGAAAGAACAGGCAGAAGCAAGCCGCAGAGCTGACTCTGAGTATATACTGCTGTGCTCAGATGTTGTCCTTGAGCAGGAAAGACTTTGGAGTTCCTTTATTGCAGTGTGGACAGAAGTAAACAATGGAAGCTAAGACATGAGCATAAAAGGGTTGTAGAAAAGTGGGCAAAAGAACTTTCACTTTGAAATATTGAAGATGGTGCTTTGAAATAATATTTATCTGATGACCCTGAATATGGTCCAGCTTAGCTGTTACAAGTTTCCTTCTTCTGTGCACTCCGTCAGTGGGAGAGGCAGCTGACAGCTTCCTGCATTTCATAATGTGGGAAGCTGCAGAGAAGTATTTGAGTGCATAACTCAAGAGCTTCACATTGTATAGTGTGTAGTTAAACAGGCCCTTGTATGTGCTGCTCTAACTGACCTGGATGGTCACTTTGCAGGGACTGATTCTAAAGTGACACCAGACTGCTGCAGTAACAGCATTAGTAATACAACCATATGGTCAGGTCATACTGTGCTCTCTGGATAATCGAGTTCTCTTCATGTGCTATCAAATTATTTTAGTGTACATATGCTTTCATGTTATTTTATATTGAGCCATAGATCTTGCGCGCACGTGTGTGTGTGTGTGTGTGTGTGTGTTATAGGAACATAAGTTTCAAAAGCATCTCAAAGTTGTTTCTAAAGAATTAACCTTAGTTATCAAATGACACTCTCAAAAGCGTAGATCAAAATTAAATTCTGATGGACAAGTGTCAGTGGTGTATTTTTAGAAGTTATTGAGCAAATTTTGGCTTGGAAAACAGCTGAGTCAACTGGCAGGGAGCAGCTAGGGAATGATTTAATTAACACCTGCACAATATCATCTCTCGTTACCAAACCCATCCCTGGTGGGATCTGACACATCTGTCAATCCTCAAAGTGACCTTTCTTTCTTTTTTTTAAAACAAGTATAGGAACTAATGCTGGAGACAGAATGAGATTTCAAATATCTTGACTCTTTTTATCTTGCATAAATATATCTGTATTCTTTTACTTGTAAATAGTCTCCCAAGAATCTTAAAGAACAGACTCTATCTGATACTTGATATAAATAGAGACCAACTTTTGGCCCAGAGATTAACCTCACACTGTTGAAAATTCAATAAAGAATGTGTCATGGTTGGCACATAAGATACCATAAGCACCGTATTTACAAGATATTTATTGAGCACTGGCTACTAAATAGTTCCTACCTTCTTTAGAGTAAAGAAAAGAGGTATAAGAAGGTTAGAGTAGGACATAGGAGGATAAGGGAGTAACATATCTCAATAAAACTCATTGCTCTATAGAATTAATGGAAAAGAAAGGTTCCAGGTAAGGAGGGTTGTGACAGCAAGAGACTAAGTATAAAAAGGGGAGGAGAAGGGGAAAGAGAGATACACAAGTCCACGGCCTCAGTAAGGGACAGGGAGTGGTTGCAGTGCGCACTGTTCCAGACAGGTGCATGGCGCTAGGAATCATGAAATGCGTGGTTGATTCTGGGGATCTCATGCGTTAGTGAGGGGGATAAAGGAGCCCGGCGCGCAGGTGGCTCTCCAGGAAGCCTGGGCTTAGCAGAGAGGGAAGGGAGTGCACATGAGTGCTGAGGAAGGTGCTGGAGATGGGGTGTTAATATGTTCTATTTTACTTTTTTAGTGATCAGAAATGAGTGAACGGGCAGAGAAAAACAGTTCTACTCCAGGGGGACACACAGATCAAAGTTCTTCGGAGAAAAACTGTCAGATAGGACAGAAGCAACTGGTATGGTGTATGGATTTTATGACTCTGGCCTATTTGCCGAGTTCCCAGCGTGGGGACCTCTGAGGTGCTCCTGGGTCTGGTGAAAGGGCAGCTCGGTCAGGACTCACCGGAAGGGTCTTTGCTCTCAGGCCGAGTTCCTGTTGAGACAGTGTAAAGTGAATACAATTACTTCTGTCTCAGCGGTAAAACCTGTTGTTTGTTTCACAGCAACAAATAGAGCGGCAGCTGAAGTGCCTGGCATTTCAGAACCCTGGACCGCAGGTGGCAGACTTTAATCCTGAAACAAGAGAGCAGAATAAGAAGGCACGGATGTCAAAAATGAATGAATATTTTTCTGTAAAGAACAAGTAAGGACATGACAATATATTTGACTTGTGGGGAGAAACATGCATAATTCTCCCTGATAAAAATTACTGATGCTTTTATGATTTACAAATATCTTTTCTAAATTTACAGCAGCGCCTCTTGTGACTGGAAGGTAACAGCTTCCAGAAATGGACCAAGACTGGGGGAAGAGCTCAGTGGTGAAGCACTTGGCTAGTAGGAGAGAGGGCCCGAGTTCCATCCTTAGCACTACAAAAACAAAAAAGGGCCAAACTAAGCAATCTGTAAAGAAAATGTCAATAATTATAACCAGAATGATGATATATAGGCTCGTTACAAGGTATTTTTAAAACAATGAGATTACAACGTGGGAGAAGTAACTTATGAGAAATCAGTACCCAAAAATCTCTTCCAGTTACTCACGTTATGGAGGCCAACAGAGCAGGCGAGGAAGCCACGGCACAGCCTGGGCCCTGGTGCTTTCCTCGGCACAAAGAATGCCTCTTGGCTTCACTGAGAGCCTGTGACAGAGGCCCAACTAATTTTGTAACTGTGTAGAAAAGAGAGTCGACAGGGAACAGGAGAATTGGCCCTGTGGTCAGTTCACGGCAGAGCGGGGTTTTTGTTGGTTTTTTGTTGTCCTTAAATGGTTGTCATCTTGAGTCATAAAAATGCAGAGCTGTGCTCAGTGTAGGACTTTCAGGAAGCAAAGAAGGGCCGTCTTTTAACCGTTTGGGGCTTTCTGTGAGGACCATTCCTCCTGTTCTATGGGTGCATTGGGACATTGTCTAGCAGTGCCGGACACGGGGGTTGCTCTCCACAAGCCCGGAGACGGTGCGATGACTGGGTGGCTGAGCCCCCAGGACCTCACTGCTGTATACTGCTCTGGAGGTTTCCGGGTCACCTAAAGCACAAGGTCATACGCGTGACGCTGCCACGCGGTAACTCATCCTCAGTGTTGGAGACCGCTGTGCCATTGTCATCTCCTTGTCGCTCTTGCCTTGCAGAGTGATGAAGAAGTACGACAAGCACGGCAGGCTGATCTGCAATGACGTGGACCTGTGCGACTGTCTGGAGAAGAACTGCCTGGGCTGCTTCTACCCCTGCCCCAAGTGCAACTCCAACAAGTGCGGCCCCGAGTGCCGCTGCAACCGCAGATGGGTGTACGAGGACCTGGTGACCGAGTCTGGGGACGTCATCAGCTCGCTGCCCTTTGACATTCCCGACTAGAAGCAGCGCGAGTGGACTGATTCACTGCTGCTTTCTCTACACGTAAGAAAACTATTTCTTTTGGGAAGATTTTAGGGTTTGGACAAAATATTGGAAAAACCTACTTCAGATTCATGTTTTTTCCTCTTTCAAGCTGCAAAAGGCTGTAGAATTGGCAGTAATTCCACAAACATCTATCTTTTCCCAAATTGTTTCATCACAACCAAAGGATGTGACAGTGGACAGATCGACTTCTCTCAGCCCACCACCTCAACTCTCCCTCACATTGAGTATTTCTCTGCTTTGGTCTGAAAATATGTACTTTCAAGATCTTCAGAACTCTGTAGCTAAGAGTTGTTCTTACACAGAACATAGAACCATACATTTGTGATATCAAGTTGCCTCTAGAACATCATGTATCTCTAGTTCCCAGTCAGGATTGCTCTTTGAATGAAAGGAAAAGCAGTCCTTGTGTCTTTGCGCTGTATGACCTTAGCCTTAATTTTATTGTTCATGTTTTAATAATATTAAAATTAAATTATGTTCATATTTGTCAATATTTTCATCATTAAACATTTGGATTTTTCTTATAAAATTGTGATAATATTCTAAAAGCCTTTGGTTTACATTTTTCATTCCAGGATCAGTATTTTAGGATTTTATTTCCAAAGAAAAGACTTTAGTTAATATAAAAAAAATGAATCATTGTCAAGTATATTGATGGTGAGCAGTTGACCCCTGATGGAGTTTTTACAGTGCTGACAAAGACGTGGTAGGAAGTGTAGAGAAAGAATTCAGCCTTCTTCGGGGTCTTCATGGGATAGTCTTTTAGTCCGAGACCTTTAAGATTGAATGTACATTATTGTTATTTTTTATTTTGAGACAGGGTCTTGCTTTGTGGTTCAGGCTGGCCCTGAGCTCAGCCTCAAACTTACATCACAGCAATCCTCCTGCCTTTCCCTCCCGAGTGCTGGGATTACAGATTTGAGCCACCATGCCCGGCACTGTGGTGTGTGGTACTGGTTGCTGCTGGACGTGAGTCTCCACACCCAGTATGGTATGTGGTTACCGGGGATCGAACCCGGGTCCTTGCGCTTGCAAGACAGGCGCCAGAACCACTGAGCTAACTCCCTGGCCCCGATTGAATGTACATTAGAGCCACCTGGGGGACTGGCTAACTCAGTCTCTGATTGGCAACATCTGGGACAAGGCTTGAGAACTTGGATTTGTAACATGTTCCCAGGTGAGATTGGCGTAGGCATGGGACCACACTTTGAGAACTACTTACCTAAATTACACTAGGTAAGGAAATATAGGAATGTTTTAAATAATACAGTTTAATAAGTTTAAACAGCAAATTAGAGCATTTGGTTTTAAAACAAATATGAAATGTTGCAGAGTTTTCTGGGTTTATTTTTTTTCTCTTCAAGGTGGTCAGCCAGGCAAAGCTTCTGACAAATGCTACTTCTGGACTTGTTACTACTTGACTATATGTTTTAAGATGAAAGTGACAAAACTAAAAAAAAAAAAAATTACTATACTGTGAGCACAAAACCCTACCCATGTAGCAAGAGAGCTTAGATTCCTTTGTGTCATACTGCACAGAGTTTAGTGTGTTTTTTAGATCTCACTCACTTTTACCCAGCATCCATTGCAAACCAGCAGCTCTGTGCTTTCATTTTATCGGCTTTAACTGCCCCAGCCACGTGAGGACGCCGTGACATTCATCACAGCTCTACCTTTGCAGGTTTATCAGGAGTGTTCATCCCTGAGACCAGAAAAAACAGTGAGAGCCCATTTATGTTACTTTACTTTGAGAATGCCTATTATTTTAGAATGCATTTTTAAAAACTTATTTGGTTTAGAATCACACAGTTTTAAAGCTGAGAGGAACCTTCTGTTCGTCTCTCCTTTTAGTCACCCTTGCTAACGTAAGGTTGTTCTGTGCCCGGTTGCAGGCTCAGGGCTGGGGAGAGAGCTGTGGAGAAATCCACCTGCTTCCTGTTTACAGGGCTTTGTAGCTTGATACCAAATTATTTTTATTTTTGTTGCTTTGATTTTTGCTTCAACAACTTAGGAAATTTAGACCCAGTGAGTAAATGCCTCTGGAGGACTCATGCAAGTCGTGACCCTGGTGTTTTGCACACTAAAACTCGGTGAGTGTTCTCTTCAGGGTTCCACGGATTTCCTCAGCTGGTGCGACCCGTCACTTGATCAGTCGTTCAGTCATAAGAGACACCCGTCTGGTGACAGATACATTCCCGAGCACTCTCCGAGCCTTAGGAATCAGGACCTCGATGCCCTGAGCAAGGCATCCATGTTTTTAAACAAGCATTCTAGTTAAGTCTCATCATCAGGTAAGTCTGAGAAACACTACTGTACATGAGCTTTTGTCCTATTTCTATAGTTTAAAAAATAGCTCCCCCATTTTGCATTAAAGGCTCCTTCCCTTTCATCTCTTCTTCAGCAGTAATGTGAACTGACTTAATGTGACCTGGTTTTAAAAGTGTATTGGTGAACTATGTTAGTAAATTTTCCAAGAAAAGGTAAAGCAAAAAAAAATTGCACAACTACTAAGTAGATGCTTCTCTAACTGATTATGTGGAAGCTTAATAAAACGTATGACGAGATGCACTTTTGGAGTCCAGGTTGATTTCATTTGAATCTAATGTCAATTCAGTGCATTTTTAAAAGGCCTCCTGACCTAAATGATAATTGTAAAAATAAATTTATATGAAAGGTCAGAATTTTAATTTGCAAGTGTCTAATTTTTATTGCAGAATAAATAAAGCTCTTTAGTTCTTTGAACTAAATTCTGATTGGCAAGGAATGAAGCTGTGCTATCAGATGACTAACTGCAGAAATTGTCAGTGTCATAAGATTTTTCTTTGCTTGGCTTTCTTTCATTGCTGATGGTGTGTCTTCATGAATATGTACAGAAATTATAAGGAAAGTGATTTTATAGGATATTTAAGTATAAACTAGTGCATGCTAAAGGATGTGGATAAGTCATCTTGGGCCAATTTATATAAACATTTTCTACGGAATGCTATGTCACATCAATCTTCATGGCAACTGTGTCTAGTTTGTAAGAGAAAGAATATTTATATAGTATTGTTACAATCCTTTTGTGCTTCCCCTCTGACCCCTTCCACAATATAAATACCTACAGTTGTTGCTTATACAGATGTTGAGATGATGCTAATTCACAGAAAAATCATGTAACATTTTTCCTTGACAGATGTATTTGCTTTTCCTGAGAGTGAGCAATGCCTTCTTGGTTGTTGTGACTGATTGTAGTTCTATAATGCCCGCAAATTTTTAAAGATTAACATGAGCAAAGCTTTGGTATTTGACAGGCAGGTAGGTTATTTTTTGAGTAGAGACGTCCTTTTCTATAGACTGTAAGACAAGCAGCGCCCCCTAGTGGCAGGCTGCAAAGTGCTCCTTCAGACGATGCCGTTTAATGAATGCATAGGTTCCTTGTTCAGCAGTAGCTTCACTTGGTAGCATGCTTTCATACTCTGCTATTTTTTAAACTCTCACATCTTTCTTCTCCATGCTATCTGTAACAGCAGAAGATCATTCTGAAGTTATTTAGAATAGTAGTCTATACTTATGGTCCAGCCTATACAACTTTCCAACTTGTTTCTTCCAACTTTTCCTAACTTTACATTTTAAACCGGTGTAGAAAACTCCTTTTCATATTCTCAGATTTCCTAAAATCCTTCTTTCACAGGAGTTTTCTTCCATCTGTGGAAGGAAAATGACACTTGATGATCCCTGCCCGTGTCTGACGAACGACCCATTTTCTACTACTTAAGTCTTATATGCAATTTGAAAATAACCTTTATTTTTTGTTTATAGTTTGTTGCTACAGAAAATTATTTTCCTCTGATTATTGTATTGTTGTCTCTGCTTTTGTTTAATTGCCCAAAGCTTAGGCTAGATATAATAAATTCAGAGAGATCATAAGGAGATTTTTCTGGCAAAGACCATGTTCAAAGATCTGAGGCAGGAAAGATAGAAACGGATTCTGGGTGCTAGACGCCCAGTGGGTAGGAAGAAGAGGATAAGGAACTGCCACAGAGCCGCTGGTCACTTCATTCGCATTACGGAACTTGTTCTACGTCCTAAAAGTAATAGGAAACCGTGAAGTGACATAAGCCATATAGTGGAGGTGAGTGACAGTCACGCTTATGTTTCTGAAAGACCTCTCTGGCTGCAGAGGAAAATAGATAAAAAAAACTTTGTAAGGAAGGAGATGCATGGGGAGAGGGGGACAGCAGAGTCACTGGGAGCTCCAACTCGTCTGTTTTTCGCGATCGAGGAGATGGCACAGATCGTCACGGAGCTACGGGGCCCTGGGAAGGACCGGGCTTGCGCGATGCTCAGGACGCCTTTTCTGGGCCGATGCTAGTCGTGTGTTTAGTTTTGTTTTCTGGTTTAGAATGTTTTCCGGGGTGGCTGTTTCACTCCGTATTCCCACCAGCAAGTTTTAAGGGATCTGCTTTCTCCGCATGCAAAGCAGCATTTGGGATTTCTTTGCAATTTTTTTTGTTGTTGTTGTCCTGATAAGCATATAATGAGGTTCCATTTTAGCACCAATTTGCATTTGCTTAATGACTGATGATATGAAACTTCTTTCATGTGTTTATCTGCCATCTGTATGACAACGTCAACCTCTGTGAAATGTCTCTTTATATAAACTATCATAGTTTATTTGCCTTTCCATATGCATTTTAAAACAATCTTGTTTGTATCTACAAAACAAATGGTTAGGGTTGGGGATATAGCTCAGTGGCACCACGCCTGCCTGGCAAGCACAAGGTCCTGAGTTCAGTCCTCAGTACTGGGAGCAAAAAAACCAACTCCCCACCTCCCAAATACTCCCTCAAAAAAAAAAAAAGTCTTGCTCAAGTTTAATAGGAATTGTATTAAGTTGTGTATCAGGTTAGGACAATTTATATCTGCTACCTTGAGTCTTCCAGTCTGGGACCTGTCTCTTCATTATGCAGCTCTTTTTTGATATATCATCATCAGGGATTTAGTCCTGTGCCAGCCCTCATGTTCACGGTCCCCACCGGCCTCCTCCTTCCCCTCTACACCTTGCAGAGCCGTCTCCTATTTGTTACAGCTGTAACGTTTGGCTGGACAGAGTGAGATACTAGAATGTGGGAAAGCATGTCTACCCCCTCTTCCTGGAAGGGGAGGTCTCCTCGTTGGACTTTGTTGGGGTGGACTTCTTTCTCTTTTCTTCTGTTGAAGTCTCCATTTTACTTCTAAATATTAGCTGGTTTTCTTTCATTTTTAAAAAAATACTAATACAGCCATAAAAAAAAGTTATACTCTATTTTCTTCTATTATGAGATTTTGGAAATGTTTTTCTAGGAAGTAGTAAATTGTAACTTTTCACATTCAAATTTATGAGCATAGCGTTGTACCATATTTATTTTTTAATCTTTATTGAGAATAAATTTTTAAATCTTTATTGACAATCCTTTATTGAAAGGATTGTATAAGCCAGCAACCTTCAATCTTCCCCCCTAAGCTAGAGTTGGATTCTCCTGACTGTAACAAAGACCCCCTAAGTAAAGCAAGTGTCCCTCTGAAAACAGGGAGACTCAGACGTGTAGTCGCAGCAAATGGATTTACAGCGAATTTGTAGGAGAAACGCACTGGTTCGCTTTCTCCATGAACCGCAGTGCCAGTGTAGGGTGGGAGTTGAGTTCTCCTGTTTCCTTTGAAGGGACCTGGACTGTCTCCCCGCAGTAGGCACTGAAAGTGTTCGCAGGACTCAAAGCCTGTTTCAACTGAAATAAAGTCGTCTGGCTTTGGGGACCCCGGGAAGAAGAAAGAGATGGAAGGGAGGATGGAGAAATGGTTTTCTCTGCCTTGGTTCAGAGTCAGCCGCTCCTCATCCTGCAGCTAGGGCATTGGGCCTCTTGCTTTGCAGGAAAGGAGAGGCGGGGCGCAGGCTTTATGATTCTCTACGCAGTACTTGGCAGTGCAAGTAACATGAAATAATATGATTTATGTGCTTTTATGTACATTCTTGAAAGATGAGGGTCATCTGCATTTTGTAAATGTTAGTAATCCACGTTCCAGAAAAAATATACAGAAAAGAAGTTGGGGGGGGGGGAAGTATGGTTTTGGTTCCCCCTACCGGTCATATGTAAGTACTTCATGAAACCAAGACCAGTGTTTTTTCAGATAGATTTTTAAAGTGTTTGGAGTTGATTACGAGATTGTTTTCTTTTCTTTGAAAGAAAATATTTTCTAAGAATTTTAAATTTAATATTTAAAAAATTATGACAAACTTCAACTTGGTAAATACATTTTTATTTTGGTAGCCTTTTTAATTTTGAAAATAAAGTGTGAAGGACACATTTAGCATAAAAAATAAACTGGAAAATATCTCAGTAAAAGGTCTTAATTTATCCAGGTATAGTGCACACGCACTGGAACCCAACACTCTGCGAGGCCAGAACAGTAGGGTAACAAATTTGAGCCCAGCCTGGTAAGAATCTTATCCATCAAGAACACGGTTGTCGTCAAGACCAAGTGTCGTGAGTCTGTCTGAGTGGGGAGAGAGCCGAGCTGACGGGTAGCAGCCGCCGAATGCAGACGTGACGAAGGTGAGGCAGAGGCTGTGAGTCTGCGTAGACCTGTGGCTGGAACAGGCGGATGGAGCCCGTCTGGCCTCTGGGCTTATGAGAGGCCCCGCGTGTCTGTGCAGCGCTCTGACTGGCCCCCGAGGACAGAAGTGTTCCCATCTCCTCAGCTTACTAATCAGGGCAAAGAGTGAAGAGAAAGCCTCTTAAGAGCTTGTGTAAATACAGGACTGGCGGTTACACTGAAGAGAGATGTTTGTATTCTTTTAAAATGCAGAGTGTTAGTAATTTATTTTGGAACTTTCTTCAACACAAAAGGATCTTAAGTACATTTTGAAAATGTTTAATGAATTACTATTATCCATAAATTACTGAAGAAGGCTCTCAAAGTATTTTTATGGTACTACAGAAATGTGCGTGTGCGCACACCCCACACGAACACAGAGAGATGACTCTGTTTCCATTATTTTTTGAAAAACAACTTCCTGTTTTTATAAAAATAATTCATTCTCAAAGTTGGAAATTCAGGTTATGTATGCACAAAGACACCAAATAACAAAAATTTTCCAAACAGAAAAGATAGTGTGTGCATTAAAGTTAATTCTAGTACTCACGTCATGAACATACATCTAAACCTCATCTATGTACTGTGTATATGATACAGTTGATGTAAAGAAATGATTCTCATAAAATGGATAAAAGAAGGAAAGTGAACTGAAGAAACTGCTATATTACAGAGTTGTTTCTTTAACCAAAAGGTGTTAGGGCCCCAATATTCCCCTAATATGGACGCTTATATTCAAACACTTTTAAAGCAGTGATAAGGTAATTCATGAAGGATGCAATGGATGTTAAGTTGCTTGCATTTTGCTTGGAAAACAACCCTTTTTCTGGTTATTTTGCATGTCAATTAAACAAGATGAACAAATAAGACATTGCTGTAGTCCATGAGTCAAATTGAGACTATTGACCTTCAAGAGGTATCTATGCGGAAGGTTTGTTTTGTTTTGTTTGAGACAGGGTCTCGCTTTGTAGTTCAGGCTGGCCCTGAGCTCAGCCTCCAACTCACATCACAGCAATCCTCCTGCCTCTGCCTCCCGAGTGCTGGGATGACAGGCGTGAGCCACCACGCCCGGCACTGTGGTATGTGGTACTGGTTGCTGGTGGGTGTGAGTCTCCACACCCAGTATTGTATGTGGTTACCGGGGTATCTTGCGCTTCCAAGACACGTGCTGGAACCACTGAGCTAAATCTCCGGCCCCTCTTTGCACAATTTTTTAAAAAATTATAAAAAACTTGAAAATATGAAAATGGAGGGGAGAGATTTGAAATTATTTTCCCCTTTCAGCTCGAGAAAAGTCTAGAAAGGATCTGCCAGGTATCTCCCAGTGTGTGCTGGCTGCATTTTAATAAACATTCCCTTCCGTCCCCCTCTCCTCCATTTGACGAAGAGTGAACGAGCAAACCTAAGTACTGTATTTTTTTTTAATGGGCAGATGTGGTCTGCAATGTTGATACTATTCTTTCTTTCCTAAACTTTTTGCTTCTTCTGTATATCACAGCCTCTTATGCAAATACGCAGAAAATAGATTATGTCCGCTCATTTTTATTCCTCACACATCGCATGTTAAGTGGGAACATTTACATAACCAACTTGCAAATAAAAATGTGTAATGTTCAAGCTTCTTTCCCCTGGGAATCTGTGGAGGGAACGATTACGTGTTTACCACCTCAGAGGCTGTTTTTCAGTTTCGCCCCAGTCGATTCTTTCGCACTATGAGGCAGGTGCCAACTACAGGGCTAAGAGCAGGACTGGAAAGTGTGGCTGAGGTGCCGCGTGGGTGGGAGCAGGGGAGTGCGCGGGGTGGGAGAGGACAGCGGGCCAGCACCTGCGCCGCTGCTGTCCGGCAGCCAGGTGTGCGGGCAGCAGGTGTGCGGGCAGCCAGGTGTGCGGGCAGCCAGGTGTGCGGGCAGCAGGTGTGTGGGCAGCCAGGTGCGCAGCTTTGTCTTGCAGTCAGCGCGGGGTTCGGGCCTGGGCCGGCCGCGTGGAGCCTCTGCTCGCGTCTGTCTGGCCAACGGAGCTGGTAAAGTCGGGGAGCTGCAGGACTGACCTCAAAATGCACCCCAGTCCTGGGACCGAACACGGCTTTTTGCCTGGGCTTCGAAACTTGGCTCAATAGTGAAATGGAAAACTACCCGAAGAAGCTGCACTGAGCGGGAGAGAGTGGCTATCTTTACTTGCTATGGACACTCAGGGTTTGGTCCAGCCGACTGGGCCTCAGACTCTCCGGGTTATTGTGCAAGACGAGGAGGGAGCTGCGGAGTGTGCGCCTCGCGGTGGGGCGGGGAGCTGTGTTTACTGACAATCGTGGGGCTGACAGGACAGGCAGAGAGGCGGGGAGGAAGGGAGCCGTCCAGAGCTCGGGGTGCAGTGTTTCGAGATCAGACGCCTCTGACGGCAGCGCCGCCCCTCCCGTCTCTCCTGGCGAGGGCGATCGCAGGCGTCCCGGCCTTCTGGTGTAAACGCGGCCTCCCCGGTGTAAACGCGGCCTCCCGGTGGAAACGTGGCCTCCCCCGTGTAAACGCGGCCTCCCGGTGGAAACGCGGCCTCCTAGGGTGCTGTGTTCACAGCTGAGCGCGGGCGGGCGCGGCCCGACTTCCCTGCCTGCCTGTGCGGGCTGACACGTCGGGCTGACACGTCGGACTGAGCACACGCAGAGAGCTGGGTGACGCGGTCAGACACACAACACCGTGCTTTCTGCGTTCGCTTCACTCAGGGAAAGTGTCACCCCCACGGCTCCAGGAAAAGCCGGTGGGCCAGCAGTTGAGAATGAGCCTGGTGCTGGAGCTGAAGCCGGTAGTTAACACGCCTCCTAACACTTGGTTGCTTTCTAGTTTTCCTTTCCTTTTGCTTTTACTTCCCTGCATTTACAGTCCAGTATGGGTCACGAGCATATGCTTCTTAGAAAGGCCACATTAATGTGAATGTAAAAAGTGGTGGTGGTGGTGGTGGGAGGCCGGGGATTTAGCTCAGTGGTCCCGGCGCACAAGGACCCGGGTTCGATCCCTGGAAACCACATACAATACTGCTCGTGGGGACTCATGTCCAGCAGCAATCAGTACCACATACCACAGTGCTGGGCATGGTGGCTCACGCCTGTAGTCCCAGCACTCGGGAGGCAGAGGCAGGAGGATTGCTGTGATGTGAGTTGGAGGCTGAGCTCAGGGCCAGCCTGAACTACAAAGTGAGACCCTGTCTCAAAAAACAAAACAAAACAAAAAACAAACAAACAAACAAAAAACCAAACAACAACAACAACAACAACAAAACCTGGTGAAAGTTTGCAACGCAGGTGGGGAGGTGGGGAGATGGGAACACTCTGGGCCATCCGGTGTGGTGTAGCATCCACAGCAGATCGGGCCAGCAGACGCTGGCTGTGGATCAGCCGGGAAGAGGGCTGTTGACATGTTGGGAAGTGAAGCGTGGCTGTCGAGTTCTTCCGCTAGAAGGCATAGTTCCTGTTCTGTGGCAGTTGACACTAGGTGGACGACAAGAGAACTTTCCACGGACGTGTAGCCTGTACTTCAGAGAATGCAGAGATACCTTGGGCAAGGCACTCATTGAGAGGGAAATTTCACAGCACAGGCTTGTATAGAAGTAAGTGAAAAAAGGGAAATAATTAACCCGTCACCACAGAGATGGGTGGATCTAGAGATCCAGATGGGTGGATCTAATCTCTAGAGATTAGAGAATTAATGACTTGTGAAAACCTTGGAAGTTTTTGCTTTGTTTTCTCAGGAAGGTAAAGAAAGAGTTTCTTGTAGGTCCGCACCAAGGTACTCAACCCTCGCCAAAGTCCAGGGGAGCAGACGCCATTCTCATCCACCTTACTAATCAGCACTGGGAAGCTGAAGACGTTAAGTCCTTCATCTGAGGTTACAGTGAGGATTTGAACCTTTTTGAGTCTTTTTTGTTCAAAATTCTGGCTTTTTTGGGGGGGGGGCGAGTCAGGTGAGCTTCACTATAGATCTGAAAGTTTCAGGTGGTTAGTGGCTCTACTTCAAGCAGTGAATCAAGACAGAAGGGAAATGATTAAAAGACTGAGGGACATGAGACCCTTTAAAGTTGTGCCAGGTAAGGTAATTTGTGTTTGGATCAGAGGCCTATAATCTATGCAGATTCACATACATCTTGTTTCAGATATGAATAAATTGGGGAGTGTGTGGAGTGTTGTGTAACTAAATGCATTTATATGTGTTCAACATACTGTATAATTGACTCAATTATACATGTGGGGATTATTCATTTTTAATTTGCAATCTGGCTTCTCTTCAGTTAGGAGGCTTTTGGGTTGCTCCAGGAATGCCAACTGATTTAAATAATAATTTAAGTAAAACATAATTAGGAAGGAAAATTAAATTCAATCTTTTGGCAGCTCTTGAAGATTCTGCCTCTGAAATGTAACTCTGGTCTATCCATGGTCTTTTCATTCCCCAGCGCCTGTTTAGTATCACAGGATTTTGTTGCTTTCCATAGAATATTTCAATAGCAGTATATGAAGCTTTTCAGTTTACCTCTTTCCAATCCAACTGTTGTTTCTGTCTAGATAATGACAGCAAAAAAGCACCCATCACAAAATGTCTTTATTTGAAAACGTTTAATACACAGAAAGAAAATGAAAACACAAAACCTCAAACCTGAAGATCCCAGCATTTACTTAATGGCCACGCATTTCTTTCCAGATTAAGGGCCCAAACTGGGGTCACTGGAGCGTCTGGTAGCCTTAATTTCTGACTGTTCAAACTCCTTTCAAACTTGCCGTCCCAGCCTTGCGGATTGTGATCTTGCCCCGCACATCCTCCCCTCCTCCGCGCTGCCGCCTGCCGGCGTTTCCTATTCCGACTGTTCCTGACTCCTGACTCCTAGTAACTGCGGGCGCAGACCCAGGACACCTGTGTTCGGTCCGTGCACCTGCACACGTGCCTGTCAGGTGCGCAGACGCATAATTAAACGCGCGCGCGCGCCCCAGTCCTGGCGCGGCATGGCCCTTCCGGCTTCCCGTCCGCCGGCAGCCATTGGCCGGGCTCCGCGGGCTGACGGGCGGCGGCCGGGCGGGGGAGCTTCGAGGATGGCGGCGTCGGCGGCGCCGGTGCTGCCCGACAGCCCCAGGTAACTGTCCGGCCGGTCGCTCGCGGAACCGAGGACAGCGCCCGCGTGAGGACGGTCTTGTTGCGCGTGTCCGGGCGCCTGGCGGGCCGGGCCGGGTCGGTCGGGGCGCGGTGTCTGGGGCTCGGACGCCGCCTGGAGCGCTGCCGGGTCCGCGGGACGGTCGGCGGGAGGTCTGTAGAGCTGCCGCCCCGGAGCTGGCTCCTGCCCGGGTGCTCGGGCCCGGCGCCGCCGCTTTCTAGTCGGCGCTGCGCCGGCCTCAGGCCACTTTGCATAGCGGTGTCGGGCCATACTTAGGTAATACGGCTCTAGTTTCCATTTTATTTAATTTTAGTTAATTCTCTGTGGAGCAGGAGAGAGTTAACTGTTCATGGTAGTGAGGCAGAGCTCCCCTTTTTTGTGTTGAGATGAGGCCTTGCTACAGTGTTTTCCTTGGTCTGTCTCGAACTCCTGTTGCTCAGAATCAGCCTCCCCAGGAGGGAGGGGCCAGGCACGTGCCACCACGCCCACGTTGAGGTTTCCTTCTTAAATCCATCAATAAACTTTGTCCAGTCTGGGGCACACTCGTTCATGGTACTTTTGAAGTTGATCACTACACGTGGAAAGGAGTTAGAACAGTTGTGCTTGGTGACTACACATGATTTCGTTCGCACTGTTTGCCTGCCATTATTCACCAGGCCATTTTTTGTTTGTGATGTAGCCCCAGTTGTTTCTCCCCACTTCTCACTCCTTTGAGAGTTTTGTCTTGGATTAAGCTGTTACTTGAAGAGTCACTGCAAAATTATTGCTATAACTCACAGCACACGTGATTCCCCTAAATTTGCTTTCCCCAAACAAGATAAAATTTACTGATTGGACCTTTTTACGTGAGTACTTTTGAGGAGGCCTGATTTTGGATATGTTCAGATTGCTTGACTCTCAGGTTATTCATGTAGCAATCAAAATTGTTGAAATTTATAGAATGTAGAGCCAGTACATTTTAAAACTCATTTTAAAATTTTGTTTTGCAAATTTATTTAGCATGAAAAAAGCGGTGTCGCTGATAAATGAGCTAGATATAGGAAGATTTCCACGATTGCTTACCCGAATTCTTCAAAAACTTCATCTGAAGGTTGGTAGCATTGTATTTCTAAAGCTTGTAAAACTTCCTTCTGATTCTAGTGAAATACTATGTCATTACTGGGGGAGGAGAGAGCAAAATAGTGTTTTCTAGTGTTTTCAGTAATGCTGGTTCTGAGGAAGATTGGGTAATATTCATGATCATCCATTTGGGAAACAAAATATTCAGTACAATTTAAAATTGTGGAACTTTGCTGCATATTCTATGTATTAATGTTTGTAGTAAATAAGGGTGAATATGGTTTGTAATGTTTTCCAAATGTGGTTGACCTTGGAACTGTTTTATTATGGTGTTTGTTTTGGGGACTAATATTCTGTGGAACATGTTTTGGGAAAAAGGATTCCTTTCTCTCCACACTCCCTGCCAGCACTTGTTATTAGTTGATTTCTTGATAGCAGCCATTCTTTTTGGAATGAGATGGAATTTCAGTGTTGTTTTAATCTGCGTCTCTTGAAAGACCAGTGATGCTGAGCATTTTTTCATACTTACTTACTGCTTGTACTTCATCCGAAAAATGCTAATTTCAGATGCCTGTTTTGAGTTAGGTCTTTAAATTGGGGGGGGGGATTTCTGATTTTTTAAAGTTCTTTATGCCTTCAAGACAGTAGTCTTTTGTCTAAGGAACAGTTAGTAAAATATTTTAGATTTAGTGGTTCCAGCACCCTGCCTTGCAAGCACAAGTGCCGGGTTCCATCCCCGGGTAACCACATACAATACTGGGTGTGGAGACTCACCCATTAGCAATCAGTACCATATACCACTGTGCTGGGCGTGGTGGCTCACGCCTGGAATCCCAGCACCCAGGAGGGAGAGATAGGAGGATTGCTGTAAATTTGAGGCTGAGTTCAGGATGGGCCTGAACTACAAGGCGAGACCCTGTCTCAAAAAAAAAAAAAAAAAGGTTTTTATTCCTACTTTGTAGGTTGCCTTTTTGCTCTGTCGGTAATTTTTCTTGCTGGGTAGATGCTTTTTAATAAGATAATATGTCAGTTATTGATTATTTCTGGTAGTTTCTATGTTGCTGAGGTTTTGTTCATAAAGTCTTTTCATCTGCTAGTGTCTCCAAGAATTATACCTAACATATCTTCCAGCAGTTTTTTGTTTCAATATTTAGATTTTTAATCCACTTCAATTTCAGTATAGTGTGTGGTGAAAGATGTAGGTCTAGTCTTAGTCTTTGGCAGATGGAAACCCATTTGTTCCAGCAACATTTACTAAAGAGTTTATCTTTCCTCCATTATGGTTGTTTGGCTCCTTTGTCAAAGATGAGGTGCCTTTAGTATGTCTGGAGTTGTTTTTGCATCTTCTGCTATTTTCCATTAATCCTCAGGTCTGTGTCTTTGCCAATACCATACTGTTTTGTTTTTTAAAATCACAGTAGCTTTGTAGTATAGTTTCAAGTTGGGGATTGTGATACTCACTGTCATATCTTTGTTGCCTAGAATTGTTTTTGCTGTTCTCAGTCTCTTCTGATTCCAGATGAATTTTTAGATTATTTTCTCTAGTTCTGTGAAGTATGCTGCTGGGATTTCAATCGGTATTGCACTGAATTTGTATTGCAGTTTTAGAAATATGCCCATTTTGATAATATTGGTTCTTCCTACCCAGGAACAAGGGATGTCTTTCCATTTTCTGATATCCTCTTCAGTCTCCTTTGTGAGAGTGTTGTAGTTTTCTTTTTTTTTATTAAGGTTTTTTGAGACAGAGTCTCGCTTTGTGGTTCAGGCTGGCCCTGAGCTCAGCCTCCAACTCACATCACAGCAATCCTCCTGCCTCTGCCTCCTGAGTGCTGGGATGACAGGCGTGAGCCACCACACCTAGCACTGTGGTATGTGGTACTGGTTGCTGCTGGGGTGAGTCTCCACACCCAGTATTGTTATGTGGTTACTGGGGATCGAACCCAGGTCCTTGCGCTTGCAAGACAGGCGCCAGCAACCACTGAGCTATATCCCTGGCCCAAGAGAGTGCTGTAGTTTTCAGAGTAGAAATCTTTCATCTTTTTTGTTAGATTGATTCTTAGATATTTCATTTTATTGGATGCTGTTGTGAAAGGAATTGTCTCCCTAATTTCTCTCTCAATAAATGTGTTATTTGTGTATAAAAATGCTATGGATTTTTGAGCATTGACTTTGTATCCAGCTCTGCTACTAAATTTGGTGATTAAGTCTAGCAGTGTTATGCCTGAGTTTTTGGGATCTTCTTTATAGAGTATTGTGTCATCAGCAAATAATGACAGTTTAACTTCTTCCTTTCCTATCTTTATTTCTTTTACTTGTCTAATTGATGTGGCTAATGTTCCCAGAACTATATTGCACAGGAATGGTGATAGTGGATGTATCTATCTTGTTCCTGATTTTAGTTGAAAAGATTTCAGCTTTTGACTATTTTGGATGATGCAAGCTATTGGTTTTTCATAAATAGCTTTTATCAGGTTGAAATAGATCCATCTATTCCAATTATCTGTAGGGTTTTAAACATGAATAGGTATTGGATTTTGTTGAATATTTTTTCTGCATCTATTGAGATGATCATATGGTTTTTATTCTTGACTTTGTTAATATATTGCATTTCTTGATTTGTATATGTTGAGCCATCCTTAAATCGCTCAGATGAATCCAACTTGGTAAGGGTGTATGATCTTTTCAACAATCTTCTGCATTCTGTTTGCTAGTATCTTGTTGAGGATTTTTGCATCTATGCTCATTAGGGAAATTGTCCCGTAGTTCTCTTTTGTGGTTGAGTCTTTTTCTGCTTTTGGAATCAAGGCAATAATTGCTTCCAGGAATGAATTTGGGAGTATTGCTTCTTTAATTTTGTTAATGAGTTTGAGAAGTGATATTAGCTCTTCCCTAAATTTCTTATAGAATTCAAGGTTTAGAGATTTTGTTGCACTCTAAATGTCATTACTTGGTAATTTTATTTTACCAAATTTTGCCTGGTTATAGGTAGAGAATGTTTGTTTTTGTCCAGACTGGTTACTT
>PVIR01001996.1:0-110641 GCA_004026965.1 Petromus typicus
ATTTTTTTCCCCCTGGTATTGGAAATCAAACTCAGGATTTTGTACTTGCAAGGTAGGCACAGTGCCACCAAGCTAAATCCCCAGCCCAAGGCTGGTAGTTTTTCATTAGCCTCTAACTGAGCTCCTCTAAAAACCAAAGCTGCCAGGGCAAGAAAGGGTAAAGGCTGGTAGGCTGAGGGAGGAGAGAGACTCACTTTCCAGGGACTGGCCAGCTCTCTTCACAACTGAGTGTGCCTGTCACACAGATGCGTCCTGCCCACAGCATGACAAATAACATTATAACTTCCTTATACCCACAGCTCTGGATCCTATGTTCTGGGACCAGGTTGCTTCATGGCTGAGGATCTGTTCCAGTTGTCTCTGGCCTCAATCTCCCTAGAGATTGGCCAAAGTCACCTGCAGGACATTTCTCCACTGGCATTCCTTGCCAGGATGCCTGCTGTCATCCTAGGCCTGCCCCTGTGTTCTCTGCCCCTCCTCACTCAGTCCCAACTCCTGGTCTCTGTCTGTCTGCCCTTCCTCTGTCCCCACTCTCACTAGAAGCATGGGGGTAGGTCCTGTCCCACCCCCTGGTTTTATATGGGAAAATTCAGGGAGTCAAGGATCAGGTACCCAAAGTCAACCTGGAGAGGTCAGAGGAGACATAGCAGACCAGGACCCAGCATCCCCTCCCAGTCATACTTTCTATGACACTCTTTATGGATTCTTCAAGAACATTATGATTTCTTCAGAATCTTAAAGTGCCTTCCAGGGCCGGGGATTTAGCTCAGTGGTTCCGGCGCCTGTCTTGCAAGAGCAAGGGCCTGGGTTTGATTCCCCGGTAACCACATACAATACTGGGTGTGGAGACTCACGCCCAGCAGAATCAGTACCACATACCACAGTGCTGGGTGGCTCACGCCTGTAATCCCAGCACTTGGGAGGCAGAGGCAGGAGGATTGTGATGTGAGTCTGAGGCTGAGCTCAGAGCTAGCCTGAACTATAAAGCAAGACCCAGTCTCAAAAAAACAAAACAAAACAAAAAACAAAACAAACAAACAAACAAAAATAAAGTGCCTTCCAGGGAAAGAAAAAAATTTGATGGTTAAAAAAAAAGGTATATGAGAAAGGGAAATTAAGCTTAGGTATATAGAGGGCGGGCAGTTGTAGGCAGGGTAGGGGAATGGGAAAAATGAGAATCAAGATGTGTCATGTACTGGTACAAAGCCTCACTATTGAATGTGATCATAATGTATACATAAAATGTACTAATAAAATCAATTAAAAAATAAAGTACCTTTTACCCTCTCTCATCTTCATAGAAAGAGGCCAGGGCATAAAATAGTACACTGGGCTGTGACAGGTGGTCCATTTGAGCAGCCTCTTGAAATGTCATCAGGGAAGCAGGCACAGAGGTTTGTTTCCTTTCCTACTAAGTATCTTTCTAGCCAACAGCTGCCTACAGAAAGTCACTCTATAATCTTGGCTCTGAGCCTTTCAGAAATAGCCTGTGGCCTCATCTGTCCTGCCCAGTTCTGTGTGTGGAGCGAGGAATGTTTCTCCTCAGCTCCTGGAAGTCCTCTGCCTTGGGTCCAGCCTTTCCTGGGCCCCGGCTGCTGCAGTACACTGTGGCCCAGGTCCAGCACTTGGTCCCGGAGCCTCCTGTCCTTCTGTCACTGCCTCGACCACATGGGTCTTGCTTCCTTCACCTGCGACCACTTCACATCCTTCAGCATCTCAACACAGCTTGGAAAGCAAAGACACCTTCCCCTTCTACAGATGAGGACAGTGAGCCCCAAATCATGTGATTTTTGAGGGACTTTGTCTGATTGCAATCAAGACCCTACTCAGGTTCCACTTCCTCAACTTTATGAGAAGCTTGATTTCAGTAGGTGGAGGTGGGGCTTAGAAAGGGCATCTCAGGAGAGCACAAAAGATAGAGAAAGGGCACAGCCTTAGGGAGGAAACCCAGAGACTTGAGACTGCCCAAAGAGAGGACCTTTCTCCACCCTAAACCTGCTGTGGCTTTAGGAACTGTCTCAAATGGATGGGACTCAGCCATCTGCCAACTTCAAGGGAATGCTCTGCTCTGACCATGACAACACTGTAACTACCTGCTTGATTATGGGCACAGAGGTGTTTGGCAGGGAAGCCAGCCAGGGAATAGTTTACATGCTATCAACCATGAGAGAACTTGCTTTATCAGCAAAGCTCTTCCTCACTGCTGACTGCAAAAGAGAGTCTTGCCAAAGCTTCTGCTGCTCAGGTGGGGGACCTGAGACTTGGGATAAGGGATGCCTGAACACAGGAGAGAACCAGGCCACTCAAGTGTCCCTATGAGGTTGGTTGTGTCCCTTGCCTCATTGTCCCCTCTCCAAGCTCCCTTTTTTGTTCCCAGAGACCCCTTGCTGCTAATTGCAAACTAAGCCCTGCGCTTAACCTGCTACAGGCACAGGGCAAACATGCTGTTTCCCTGGAGTCCCCGGTAGTAGACAGGGGCCATTGAGATGGTATGAAGGATCAGGGTAGTCAGAGGGAGGTGACGAGGCTAACACAGGCTCACTGTACCCCTCAGCCAGAGAACTTCCTCTCCATCCATCCATTCGCCAAGGCCCTGCACCTAAGTCACTTAGCCAGATTTTAAGGGCTGAGCTGCAGCAAGCACAGTTGACACATCGGTGCCAGCAGAACTTTTACTTTTTCTCAAACTCCCTGAAGCAGCAGGAAAGAGCTGCACAAAATGGCAAAAATTCAGAGGGACAGTGAAAATGAAGAGGAGGCTAGGAAAAACATATAGGAAGCCAGAAACACATGAACCCTGTGACTGACAGAAAAGATCCTGGAAGGCTCAGTTCTGCCAGCAGAGGGTTAGGCCTTGGGAACCCCAAAACTATGCCTTGAAGTTCCAAATGGGAGACTAGAAGAACTTTCTGGGGAACTCACAGCTAAGAAGGCAGTTTGGCGTTTATCATACACAGTGAGTCCTGTGGGTCCGTAAGGCCCTCACTATGCTAAGTCTGTTCCAAGGATGGGACAGGGAAAATAGGAGATGAATGTGGACCCGCTTAGGGTAACAGAAAATAAAAGGAGGGCCAAAAGGGATGCGGGTATGTGAAAAGGGCACAGAGGCCAAACTGAAAGAGCCCCTAATGGCCAGAGATGGAACAGTATGAGTAAGAGAACTAATATTGATACTACTGAGTTATACCCCCAGATAATAATAAGCATACATCAGTCTGTACTGAAATAAGTAAATGGAAAAAAAGTAAGTAGGGGGAAAGAGGTCATTCTTCCTTATAGATGAATTATAGTTCATAAATGCAGAAGGAATAAAAGAAATAGAAAAGCTCTGTTTGAATACTGTAATAACAATTGAAAGCAAGCATCACCAATGTGTGTTGAAATTGATGAGCAAAAATTTAAGGAGGAGCAGGATATATGCACAATCTCAAAGTTTCTCCCCCAAGAAATTTATTTATTACAAATAGGAAAATAGCAACCTTACAATGAGCAATGAAACAGACACCACCTTAACCAGGTGATTAAGCAACACCAATAACCAGGTACACTGATCTCATGTGTGTCCTAAGAACACACTGAGGATATATAATGTTTAAGGTGTTCTTACTAAAAATATCTTCAGTCATTCACAGAAAACCACCAGAAAAACTCAAACAGCAGATATGTAACAAAGTAACTTTTTGAGAAGTGTCAAGGTCATAAGAGACAAGGAAAGACAGAAACCGTCAGAGATTTGAGAATACTAAAGAATATGACCAAGAGTATCTTGGATATAATCACAGAATAGAAAAAGAACTTGAGTGTAAAGACTGGTAAAATCCAAATAATGTTCCCTCTTTGGTTAGAAGAACTGCACCAAGGTCAAATTCTTAGTTTGATATTTGTATTATTGCTCTACAAGATGATAAGGAACTGGGCAAAGGGTTAGGGAATTTCTGTACTATTTTTTTCTGTACTATTTTTGTAACTTGGTCATAAGACTAAAATTATTTCAAAATAAAAAGTTATAATAATAAGTTATTCTCAGAGAGCTAACGAGGTATTGTGGAAACAGTAAACACAATAACCACATTTTTTTTTAAAGGAGTAAAAAAGGAATCCTGAAAGTTGAAAATATGTCTATAAAATGCAGAGCTTGGCAGAAAGATTGGGAGATAAAATTGAAAAATCTCCTGACAAAAAGGCACAAAGATGGAAAGCTGGAGAGGAGAGAAAGGGTACGGGAATGTCTGAGATAAGGGCTCTTGAAAGACGACAGAGAAAAGGGAAGACGGAAGTAAAGAAATCATTCAAGGAAACTTCTCAGAACTAAAGGACAGAAGCGTCTAGTCTGAAAGTGTCCCCTGAGTGGTAAGTAATAAAAATAAACACCACTGTGGAATTTAAACACCAGGTACAGGGAGAAAAATTTACAAATTTCTGACATTACAAAACCACAATGAAATGAATGTATAATGAATGGGAAATCTGAACACCACGGGACCTGTCCACAGCTCAGGAAGCTGGAAGAAATGAATGCTGGTGCCTTGGAGAATCTGAGGCAAATGGCTTCAGACTGGACTGCCAACCCATCTCAAATTTCTGTAAAGTGTGGGGGAGCGGAAGGCCTTCTGAGACATGAAAGTCTCAGAAGTCTGGCTCACATGTCCTTTTCTCAGGAAGCCAACTACAAATATTCTCTGCTAAATGCAGGGAGAAATCCAGAAACTGAGGATGAAGAGGCCACAGGATCCAAAAAATAAGAGCTTCAGCTCAGGAGAGGTGAAGGAAGTCCCAGGAACACATTTGAGGAGTCTGGAGGGCAGCCAGGGTTCCCTGGATCAAGCCGGGAGGCTCCAGTGAAGACTTCGTTTAGGTAGTGAGTCTGATAGAATTTAGATGTATCTGAATGTATGAAATGAGGGCTGATAAAATGGTAGGTAGTATGGGGCATAATGAGTACAGATTCACAGAAAACTGAGCAAACAAACCAAACCCTAATCCCACAGTCATTACCTGCAGAAAACAATTTAGAAATTGTAGGCACCATGAGGCATGGTTCTGAATAACATTTTCTACATCAGAACAATGTCAACAGTGAGTCCTGACCTAAAAGTGTCACACAATGACACTGCAAGGCCAAGGAAAGGGCTGTGTAAGGGAGGAGGAGGAGCACAGTCCTGACCCACGGAGGGATGCCCACAGGTAATGCTTAGAACTAAACAACCACGCAGTAGCAACATAAGTATGTCATGTCAAGATATGGAGCTCAGAGTAAAGAAGAGCCAGCTGCTGAGGAACTGGAGATGCAGAGGAGGGCGCTGCCATCATGCTCCTCATGTAGTTTGCCTGGTGAAACTTTGACACCAGGTACCTGTGCAACATGGATCTAAAACCCCTAAATGTAAAAATCTAGCTAGAAAGAAAGGTGAGGACAGAGACAGAGACATTGTGGGAGGGAAGAAGGGAGAGAGGAAGGTAGGTGGAGGGAGAGAGGGAAGAAGGGGAAAGAAGGAAGAAGAGACTAAGAGACAATACTGTAGACAGAAGAGTCAGGGGAAGGGGACTCAGCCTGTTTTATTTTCCTGACCTGCTGAGTATAGACCCGGCTCTTTAGAACAAACAGTGATTTGGTGTTGGTGCCCCTGGTCCAGGATCTCTTCCCAATATTTCCCTGAAGTTGGGAGTATTCAGAAAGCAAATTGCAGGACAGCACTCACAGGGGTCTAAGAGATAATGCCACTCATTTCAGGGGTAAGGGGACAGTACCACATGTGGAGGAAGATGCCTCAAGTCATCCACAATGCCCACGTGGCCATGAACTCATTGCTGTGGTACCAAGCACTGTGTTTTTGTTTTGTTTGTTTTTGATATAGGGTCTTGCTGTGTAGTTAACGCTGGCCTCGAACTCTCAGCAATCATCCTGCCATAGCCTCTTAAGTCCTGGGACTACAAGTATAGTCCACCACTCCTGGCTACCAACCACTGCTTAAACCTGTTCCAGAGTCAGGTTATCCATCTCATCTGGCCCAACAGGTAGCCCTGCCTGGGAAGGGACCAGGAAGGAAGTGGCTATGCAGGAAGTGGGGCCAAGAAGGCTGCAAATGTTTTATTTGCCTACTTTCACTCCTTCCTGGAATTGTAAATTCTATGTAATTTCCAGGAAATTCACAAACCTGTTACCCCTCAATCCAAGTGGCCTCCTATCCAAGATGCAGAATAGGAGATGAGGATGAGGGCAACTTAGTCCTAGGGGAGGACCAGTGTGTGGCCTGGCTGATGGGCTACATGCCAAGTGCGAGGCAGGATGACAGGAATCCAGTGCAATTTGGAAGAAACCCAAAGTGCTTGGCTTCTCTAACACTGAGATACTGAATCCAAACATGCTAAGTGGGTTCAGCTGCCCCAGCAGCTCATATGTGAAAAGCCAGGCCAGTTCCTTCATTATCGAGGCCCTAGCTAGGCCCATGAACTTGCATTCTCTCATATCCTTCTGCAAGACCACAGCTCTTTCAGAAACCCCAAAACTTGCTGGCATCCCAGGATGTGGGCTGCCCCCAGTATTCACCCCTCTCTGTTCAGAAGGGGTCCCAGGCCACAAAAGTTCTGAGGTCTTGGAGGGGGCAGGTCACCCAGGCCCATGGCTGGACATGACCTGTCCTAACTCAGTTAAGTGTTTCTTAAGAGGCTCTGTGGGTGAGTGTGGGGCTACGTCCTGCCCTGCAGCCAGTCTGAGATGGGATAGCAAAGCCCCATTTGATGGGCTCATATGATAAGGGAACTCACCCAGGCTCCTGGGAGCTCCCAGCCTGCTGTGGGGGTCCAGCTGCTAACCCACAAAGCTTGGTCTGAAGGATAAACTGTGCAAGCCTCAGGGGCCCTATTCTGAGGGTAGAAGCTGCCAAATCCTCTTTGATGCAGAACAGTGAGTTTTCAGGGCCCATTCTCTTGCCTTCCCCCCACAAGACTCCAGACCTCACTCCTCATTCCCACAAACAGCTCCTCCACCACTTAGCAATGGAGACAATTTACATAATGCATCGTGTGTGAGAGCAATAATGGCTGGGGAAGCAGGGTGCCCGTTAGTGGCTCCTTTAGTGGCTCCTCAGGAGGGAAAATACCTGCTTCCACACGGCTGTCTCTTCCCATATCGAGCTGGGCTCTGAGGCTGATGGGAAGCAGAGCCTTTAAGTGCTCAGCTGCTGCCAAGAAGAACCTAGAAAGGAAGTGCCAGGCCTAGGACAAGGACTGGAGCAGCCACAGACCTGTATACAGGAGGAAATTTTCAGGACACCCCAGTTGGGATCACAAATCCACCCAGCTGTGTTCCCAGAGGCCACGGCACTGGCCCGGGCCCTGCATCCCGATCCTCCTGGAAGGGGGGAGGCCACTGCAGAGGCAGGAAGCTCCAGCCAGGAGGCTGGAGCCATGGAGCAGGCTGCAGCTGCCCAGGAGGCGGTCACATTCAAATACAAAGGCAGGAATGGCAGGGGGGAGAATACATAAAAATTACTGGCATGGTAATTGCTTTTTATATAAAATGTTCTTTTTAAAAGTTCTCCCCAGTGTGAAAGTCTCTCTTTAAAAAGAATAAATTCACCGCACACCAATTTATTCCACGCCTATAGATGGAGCATAATGAAGGCTCCTGCATCAACACCTGATCAAGAGGCAAGTGGTTTCTACTACACGCAGCTACTGGGTCTCCCTGCAAGAAGCTGCAGTGCAGCAGCAGGGCCGAGGGACTTTGAGGGGCAGCATGAGGGGTAGCAGGCCTCTCTGCCAGGGCTCAGCAAGGAGCTGACTCTAGGACCCAGGGACTGGCTCCACAGACCCCATCAGTGCCTCAGGAGTTGGGCCTGTACACAGGGGCAGAACAGAGACAGCTGTAATCATGGAGATCCACGCTGGTGGGGAGGCACATAAGGTGTGGGAAGTGGGGGACATTCACTTTCAAAGAACAGCACACACGAGGCATTGCAGACTTCCAGGGGGAGTCACCCAGCCCCTACCCTGGCCTTCCTGCTGGACACACAGAGGACAATGGCTGATGACAAGCATTTGGGGTTATAAGTGGGACTGGGTTCCTGGGCCTAGACAGCTCTTTCCTGGTGGAGACTCCAGCTGTGCTGCAGGCATCCAGACTGTTCTACACTTTCAGAAGGTAACTCCGGTGGATCCCAGGCCAGGGTAGAATGGGCTGCCACAGCCTACTTGAGAAGAATGTGGATTCTCCCTGCACCAGGAGCCCCAGAGCTTGGGAATAAGGTTTCTGCTCCGTGTCCCTTTATTAGCCATGGTCCACTTCTGTGAAATGGCAAAAAGGTTCTGAGTGACTTCATTATATCCTCCACAGTGGGGTTGCTTGGCCCAGCCCCGATCTCAGGATGTGGACAAACAACCAGCTGACATCCTGCCCTACTGCAGGGCAGCTGAGCAGGGCTGGGTAGTGACTTGGGCACAGGGAGACCATGAGTGCATGAATGCGTGCTTCTCACTCACAGCTGAGACTTCTCAGCTTCACTAATGAATCAGTTAAGTAGTTCTCACCTGCTTGGGTGACACAGAACTCCCAGCACCTGCCTTCCCCAGTCCCACCCTACCCTACATATGCCGGTGTATATCGCCACAGGTGGCACTCAGAACCATACATCTGTCTACATACACATGCTTACCTAGTCACACCAACACATGTGGCACACATGCAGGCAAGATTCGATGCTTCTATGGGCCTTGCAGCATGAGTTCATATGTTCTCATCTACAGCACACACATGCATTCTTCCATCACCCATCTCTCATTAAGTCTTCCACACAGAGGGGTCAGCCAATGTCCACTGCACCCAGACCTCCGCAGGTCAAGCACTATGTCTCTCAGTGAGTCAAGGGACCAAGAATCTCCAGGGCTAGCTGCCTTCTAGGTCTGACTCCTCATATTCTTGGAAGGCCTGGACCTGCCCCTACCCTCTGGCCATCATCTTCATATGCTATTGCCAGTCTGGGTCTGTTAGAGGTTCCTGGCAGCCTACATGTACCCACAGGGGGCAAAAGCTACCAGAAGTGAGCAGCCTCAGACACCACTGGCCTTGGCTTCTTGGAGAAGAACTATGGCATGGGTTTAAAGCTGGGGAGAAGTCTGAAGAAGGCAGAGGTGAGTGACAGGAGGAATAAGTAGATTTCAAAGAATAAATCCAGCTGGGTGTTGTGGTACATACCTGTAATTTCGGCATACTGGAAGGCTGAGACAAGTCTGGGCCTAGCCTGAGCAACCTAGCAGCTTAATGAGAGACCCTGTCTCAAACTGAAAGATAAAAAAGGGCTAGAGTTATAGTTCAGTACCAAGGCACTGGGTTGAATTCCTAGTACTGGTAAAATGAAGAGGAGGAGGAAGGGGAGCAGGAGGAGAAACGTAGTGAAGGTAGGAGTAGGCGGTCAGAAGGACAGCTAGGAGACTGGGGGGTTGAAGAAAGACTCCCTACTACTCCTGCCCACAGCTATACACTTGGCCAAACTTTTGAGTCACTCTGAGAATGGCTCAGCCTCTCCAGCCTCAGCCAGGCATCCAAAAGCCAGTGTAACTGTGTAGCCAGCTTTTCTCCAGGGTTCCTCTCCACAGCCTGGGCCCTCTGTTTCCTCACAAACAAAAGTCAAAGGGTCATCAAAGTGGGGCTGGGTCCTGGCAACCCCACAAATGCCTACTTCTTCTAAGGCATGTGGCACCAAGGCTCAACTCTGATATACTGGTTTTAGTTTCACCATGTGGGGCTACATGGTGCCCTAGGCCTTGTGGGACAGATTCAGGGCCCCAGTTGCTCCCTTCTCAGTCCTAAGATATCAATCCCTTTGCTTATCCACCCACTGGGCAGTCACCAACTGAGCACCTCCCCTGTACAAGCCCTTGCAGGCACCTGTATACATATATGTGGACTGGATCTGCTTCTCCACCTGCATATCACACCTCATGCTGGTGGGGATACTGAGGACAGGCACTCAGGCCCGGAGAGTCCATCATTTGATTCTGTAGTAGAGGAGAAACCAAAGAGACAAGGATGGGACTGAGAGGTCTGCTTAGGATCCACCTCTGCTTAGTGAGGAGAGATCCTCTGCTTAGGATCCACCACTGCTTAGTCTCCCCCATTTGCAAAGAACAGATCAGCCCTTCTTTGTGAGTTCTGGGCTTCATGGCTGAGAAAGTTATAGGAAACACAGAAAGTTTGTGGCCTTGGAACTTCCTTCAGACATGAAATCTCTGCTCACAGGAGAGGGCAGCTGTACCCATGAGAAGGTGGAGGGAGGCCACACTGAGCCTCCCTTTCCTGCCTGGTCGTGGTAAATGCTGCTCATGCTACCCCTGGGGCTGGCTGTGGTTTGTCAGAACCAATTACTTCTCTGCCTCAGCCAAGTGCTCGAGGCTCCATGAATCTGAGGCAAGTGTCCCTGTGGCTGCTACTGATCCAGGGATGGATGAGTGTGGAGGAGGGGAAGGAATGCAGATTGGGTCAACCGTCCCTGCAGGCCCAGCATGGAAACCCACTGGGCCCTCCATCCCCATCCCCCATCTCCCACTCTGGATCATCCAGACAACCCCTGGCTCTGGACACATCTGCCCTATCATTCTTCAGAGACAGATGTGAGGCTGGGGGAGGGGAGCAGACCCAGGCAGCTCCATAAGCTACAATGGCTGGGTCCTCCTGGGAGCTGAATCCTACTGTCCCGCTGCAATGCCAGCTTCTCTGCAGATCCAAGAACACTTCCCATGTGTGTAAGGAAGGGTAGGGTCTTGTTTTAGGAAGGATGGATAGACAAACCTTCCAAGTTACCAAGACAGAATCATTTAGGGGGATTCATCCTGCAGTGAAGCCCAGGGTTCCCCAAGAGCCCTCTTCAAGGACAGTGGTGCTATCTGCATGGGCAGGTTCTGGTCATGGTCATGGTCTCTGAGACTCAGAAAACCTTCATCATAGATCCTTGGGGCTGCCACTCTCAAGAACTGAACCTTAGTCCTGGCTTTAGCCATGCCATTTTCAAACCAACCAACCTATCCATTCCGAGGACCAAACCAGGAGCATTCAATAGCTCAGTGGCTTTGCACCCCACCCCTTCCTAGTCCACTGCTAGTTAGGCCCCCATCCCCCTCTCAGGATGTGAGTGACAAGTTACTGATCTGCTAACTGACTAGAGGAAAAAACTCAAGACCTTCTGGGGTATTGGGGACTTTCCCATCACCTCTTCTACCTCCTCTTTGTAGGTGCCTCACAGTAGATTCTCTGGATTTCTGGCCAAAGAAGCCATTACCTTTCCCCGTCTCACAGGCCCTATATCTTCAAGTCCTGCCCCAGTTTGGTGGCCTTTTGTTTTCTCAGAGTGAGATGTCAGCAAAAGGTGTCATGGTCACCTGGGAAAAGAGAACCCCTTTTCAAACTCCTAGGCTGAGCCAAGTAGAAAGGTCACTCGGGGTACCTGAACTTTCTAAAACAATGACCAAGCCCTGAAAGGACTGGCTGTTGGTACTGGGAGTCACAAAGACATCCCCACATCTTCGAGGCTCCACAGGTTTTTCTTGTTTCTGCTCTCCTGAGATACTCACACTTCTCAGGAGGACAGGACTGAGCGGATCTCCACTCACAGACGAGGAGCAGTGGCCCAGAGGCAGGACAACCTGCTCCAAGTCCAAGGAAGCGAAAGTCCAGACCTGTCAATTCCCCCCAACATCATTCTTTCCACCACCACCCGCCATTCAGCTGCAGCCAGTGGCACAGGCTCAAAGTGCGACTCCAGCTTTGCTGCACCTGCAGAACCACAGGCGCATCCTGCCCTCTGGAGTCTGAGCTTGCCCCAAATACTCCTCCCCTCTCCAGCCGGCCCCTGCCCTTGGGAACTGCCCTTGGATATTCCTTCACAGTGACCTCCTGCCCTGGGCTAGAAGCTGGAGGTTCTTCTGGCCCTGCCTGTACCATCTGGTGATCCCCCCTCAGAGGTTCACCACCGACTCATCCCTTCCATACCCACTGACTCCACAGAGACCTGGATGTTGCCTCCTTGCTGAAATATCCAGCAGGCCTCCCAGCTTGCCCTCCCTGCCATGGCTTCTCCTGACATCCAAGGCTCCCCGTGGGCCTGATTCCCCTGCTGCAGATATCCTGCGTGATACCCTCATAGTCTTAGGCAGCAGGAATCAGTTGGAGGGAGCAGGGGGTTGAGAAGAGTACCAGTCTCCAGCCCAACCTCAGCAGCCGTGGGGGAGCCACTCGAGTATGGGACCCTTCAGGTGACTGGTACCCAGGAAAAGGTGGCCACCCTTAGCCAGGGCTTTGGGACAAGTGTCTTGGGGCACCTTCACCTCCCTGCATGCCTATGTGGGGTTGGGGGATAAGTAGAAGGGTAGGAAGGCCTAAGTCCAATCTGTCCCAGAGAAGAGTTCCTACTCTGGATGAAATGGCTTTACAAAAACCCCTCAAAAATGGACACTGCCCCCTTAGCCCCAGTGAAAAATGTGCACTTTGGGTGGGTTGGAGGTGGGGCAGCAGCAGGGTAACATCCACTTTCACCCCACTGTGTGTCTCCCTACTGAGGACAAAGCATTCCAGACCTTACAGTGGGAGAAACAGTCTGAGAGGCCACCCGCAGGGCAGGACCCAGGAAAGAAAGAAGTGGGAAGCAGCTGCGCTGGGGGAGAAAGGGGGTCTAGGCTGGGCTTGGCCAGGCCCCTATGCACCCGCCTTTCTATAACTAATTATGCTTGAGCAGAGGCCTCATCACGTTTCAGACGCCCTCCCAGGAGCCCTCCCCCAACCCTGTGCATTCCCGCTGGGTGCCGAGCAAGAGGACCATATGGAGGGAATAATAAGACAATTAACTTTCCATTAAAGAATAATATATTGGGTTTTTAGGGAGGCAAGAGACAGCAATCCCTACCCAGCGGCATATTTTACACCCAACCCCCCCACATCCCGACGCACCCCACATTCTGATCATCTGTGCCAGGAGATAGGAGGGCACCAGTGAGCCTCCCCAGGAGGTGGCTGGATGGAGTTGAAGATTGTACAAGGCACAAGTGCAGAGCCCTAAGATGACAGTTCTGAGGCTGGGAGCTGTAGGGAAAGGGAGAGCAGAGGTCTGCCTCAACCTCACCCCCAGCAGACTCTCAGAACATCAGCTGCGGCAGCCTGTGCCACTCTGGCACAGGTTAGGTCTGCCTGGCCAAGGAGCTGCTGCTTGCTTCTCAGAGGCACAAAAATCCCAGTATTCTGATGGAAAATTAACTAGGGCCCGGGGCACAACCTCTGCGCTCCCCTTGCCTAACCTTCCAGGACTGTTTCTATTCCCTGCCACCTTCCCCTGCCCCAGCTTCTTTGCCCTTTTCTACCCTAGCTTCTCAATGTTTCTCAGGTTCCCTGGCACTCACGGGCACTATTATCCATTGCCTAGGATGCTTGAACACCCAGAGAGCATGCTCCCCAGACGGGGACAGACTACAGTCCCAGCCAGAACCCTGGTGACCATGTGTGAATGTGCAGAGGTGCCAGGCGGAAAGGAAAGGAGGGGGCATGGAGAGGCCTGTCTTGAAGATATCTGCAAAGGGGCCTCGCTCTGCCATCCTGAGTCCCACAGGAACAGGGCCCTGGACATGGCCAATCTCTAGCCTATGGTGGGAACCAGCTCCAGATGTGGTGTTGTGCAAATATTAATTACATATTCCTGAGAGCACTGAGCAGATGGGTATAGAAATGGTCAAGGGAAGACAAGGTGGGGGAGAACTATGGCACCATCACTGGTTTACTCTCGGTGAAATGTGACTCTTGGTGTGCCACTGTACAGGGTGGGAGCCATGGACATGACAAGCTTGAATCACCACAACTGCCTACAGGGGCACAGAGGGGCGCAGGAAAGCAGAAGACCTGGGGCTAGGGATCACTGAATCCAGGGGGTCAGCTGTGTGAAGGGAGATGCTATCCAACAGCGACTCCTCTGCCTTGACACCTTACCCCACTGCCCCCACTCAGGGCTCATAGGCTCCAGGCTGGGTGGAGGGGGAAGCCTGATTTCCCCACATATATGATAGTGCCACAGGAATAACCAGTAGCATATTGCTGGGCTAAAGCCACTATGGGGCTCAGGCAACTTGGGACTTGAGTAGGACACACACCACCTTTGTCCTGACTGGCAGGTGAAGTACTGGGGGTTGGTGTGGACACAGAAAGGCTCCTATGGGCCTAGACTTGGGTTAAGCCTTTCCAAAGGATAACCCATGGCTCCCAGATATAGCCATTCCAGTTCCCTGTCCCAGGCTGGCTTTGGCTAGGCCGCCTCCTCTGATTCCTCCTATAGGCAGCAGGTCTTCTCCCCTCCAAGGAAGGTGTCTTACCAGGTACTAGGGTGAGAACACCTGGTGAGAAAAATACTTCTTCCTCCTATCTGACAATGATCCCTCCTACTCTGTTTCCCACAAGGTCCTCAAGTTATTCCCCCTGTACCCTAGAAACTCACTCAGAAAGGGTAGGTCCCTTTCTGATCAAAGTGACCTGGGCTTCAGAGAGGAGACCTGTCCATCTCTACATCATCCCCCAAAACCCCAGGAACCAATGAATTATTCATTCTGATCAGCCTCATTATGTAAACGAGCTCAGAGCCTAAGCATATGCTCTCTGCTCTCCCCCCAGGATGGGGACAATATGCTACTGGTAGGGGTGGGTAGAGAAGGGGCTCAGGTGACCTCACTTAGCCACAGGGAGATCAGAGGGACAGATTGCTCAGGGTCCACATTTTTGTGGTCTGTTGAGGGTAAGGGGGGCGGGTAGGGCTGAGGACCCTAGGAGGGAGTGCTCAGTGGATGTGGCGAAAGTTTGAGGGTGGTAGCTATGAGTACAGAGGCTCTATGCCAGGAGCTCAGGCTGGGCCCTGCCAAGGAGGTTAGATGAGGAAATACAATGGGGTCTTCACAGAGAGACTCTACACCCCCAAGACATGCCAGGTTTCCAACTGTAATGGAACACAGTCTGCTCCTAGTGGCTCCCACACAGGTTGCAGTAAGGTCAGGAGAAGGAAAATGCCAAGGCAAGGAAACTGTTCCCAAATGCCACTGTCTGCAGTTTCTGTTGTCTTGTAGCTTCCAGCCCTCAAGGCTGCAAACTACCGGGGGGTAGGGCAGCCTCTGGGACTGGGCTGGCAGGGGCAGCATCATGTAGAGGGCTTTGACACTAGGATCACCCAGCTGCAGGTTTGGGGGCAGTTCAGAACAGCTCTGGGAGACCTTAGGAGGGCAGCTCCCGTGGGGACCAAGGCTGTTAGCCTAACGGTGCTGAGACCATGGCAGCACTGGCAGCTGGGTCAGGGCTCTGCTCCAAGCATCCTCCTGACCTGTGAGAGCCAGGCAAGGCTCATCTGCATTTAAGGCGAGCTGTGTGCGAAGGTCAGGAGTGGGTGTGGGCCATGGCACAGGGAGCCTCAGATGGCTTCCTCCTGGTCCTCCAGGTTTGTCTTCTCCCTCTAGAACTCTACACCTAACCCCACTGCCACCCCACCTGCGCATCTCTCCAGAGTGCCCTGAGCCAAGAAGTAGCCCCAGAGCTGTCAGCAGGAAGTAAGAGGCTGAGGAAGCAGGTGAGAAAAACTGGATCAGGACAGAGCTGCTGGAGAGCTGGCAGCTCTAAGCAGCAGTGGGGCTGCCAGCAGGAGCGCGTGCCTGGTCAGCACTTCTCTGCCGGCCTGCCACTTCTCTGCCACACCAGGCAGAGTCCTGCTGTACCCCTGCTCCCCATGGCCCCAGGCTTGTCCTGTTCACCCTCTCAGGAGGGGGAGCGCAGCCTCCGGAGGATTTCTACCCCGGGCAGGAGTCAGGAGCCCAGGCCCAAGCCCAGCTCTGCCACAATCCAGCCGAGTGGCAGCTTTGACACTGTGGGACATGGGGGGCGAGAGTGGGAAAGGGCATGGAATCACTCAGTTCCCACTTGAGAGGAAGGAATACATCTTGGCAATGAAAACGATTAACAAAAGAAATGTAAATCCACTGCCATTTTTACCATCAGAATTGCCAGCCATTCTATGAGTCAGAAAGGAGGATCAGGGGGTCAGGGTTTCACCTGAAGGAACAAGACAGGTCCACTGAACAAAGGTTCCACCTTGGTCCTTACCATCCAGGGGGCTGGCAGACCCAAGACTCGGGCATAAAGTGTGTACATTATTTTCTCACAGGCAAATGTTCAGGGTCTGAGTTACCCCTAAGCAAAAAATAAACAACATCCAGGAGCTGAGGATTTGAAGCGTGGAAGTCTTAACTGCTACATCCAGGATCTGTACAGAACTTGGAAATGTGGATGATGTTCATTTCAGG
This sequence comes from Petromus typicus, assembly GCA_004026965.1. Taxonomy (NCBI): domain Eukaryota; kingdom Metazoa; phylum Chordata; class Mammalia; order Rodentia; family Petromuridae; genus Petromus; species Petromus typicus. Next base: position 16,309 of record PVIR01001996.1, read on the forward strand.
GGAGCTATCATTCCTTTACTAACCTATATGGCTGTACTTGACAGTGCCCACTTAAGAGCCTGGTTAGTGCTGAGTGCTATTCCTGAGCCTAAATTGACTCCTATTCTGGAACAGCATTTCCTACAGTGCTTTCTCTGGAAGTTCTGCTAGTTTCCAAGCATAGCTGAGTCATTCAGAGTTCACAGGAAGAGTGGGATGCGACTATTGCAATTTGAGCCCAACAACCAGGAAAGGGAGGTTCGGAGGCCCTGGACCTTTGCAGAAGAGACAGCAAGCAGGCTAGCGATTCAGATCTCCAGATCTAGACCATGTTACTCCTTCATCAGCCCCTTCTGATAAGCCCTTTTTGTTCAGGGGTCCTACACCCACAAGCAATGTCAACACATTGCCCCTCCCACATTGTGAGTGCCTATAGAAGCTAAGTATGGAGAAAGAACTGATGATGACCCCCACTGCCCAGCCCCCCAGAAGTTATATCTGCTGACCCTCGCTATGGACAAGAGGAGTGACACCAACACAGATGGGCATCTGATCACTGAACCCTGGGCCTGGACTCTCAACAGAATCCCCATAGTAATTCATCTTTTCTATTCTTCCCAGGCTAACTATCAGCAGGAGATTCCCACTAATGCCCTCTACTTAGTTCTGGCCAAAACGTCAGAGCCCACACCTCAGCTAAGAGAACCCCAGGAGCCCATCCCCAGCACTCCAAAAGCTCAAATCTCTGAGCCTTTGCATTTCCACATTAAGAGCCAGGAGCTTGTGGCCTGATAGCGACACATTTCGCAGCCTTCTGGGTGTGACAGATAGCTTGCTCTTCACATCACTATTTCAAACATTAACATAATCTCCAAGGATTAATGTGCTTGCTGGCATCTAATCAATCACCCCTCTCACAACTTGATCCCTCATCCGCACAGGCCACGAACACTGGCTTCCAGGCTCATTTCCCTAGGCTTGTTTGGCCTGGCCATCCTATCAGTTTATGGTTAGTCCTTTGGGCTTCTCCATAACCTGTAGCCACTGGCCTCTCAAGGGTCTAGGCTCCCACCCCAGGTGCTGCCTCAGACACAGAGCCCATCCACAGTGAAACCTGGAAAACCCCAACATTCTCCCAAAGCCAGGTCATCAGGCCAGAAGGTCACTGCTTCAACAGCTACCTTGAAAAGCAGAGGCCAAGACTTCCACAGTGCCAAATCTTCCTCACTGCTGAACCACTTGGAAGAGGGTGCCTGGGGGAAAGCAGGAACACCAGGCTTACCTCACGGAGCTGCTGAACACCTCCAAAGATCCGCATTACACCATCGATCTCCTGCTCTAGGCGTCGGGCCCAGTGCTGCATCCTGTGTGCAGAGAGAGGACAGAGATGTTAAATCCACTTGATGCTGGGACAGTCCATCCCCTGCCACCCAAGGGGGACCAGGGCAGCCATTCACTCAATTCAATTTTCACTAGAGGAGAAACAGAAGTAAGAAACCAGAGCATGCCTGTGGCTCTCCTTTGAAGTCCAGCCCCGGGGGCCTGGCCTCTCCTCACGTACTGTCGGCTAGCCAGAGAGGAGAGAGGAGTGTATTGTGAATGTGCTAAGGAAGTTCAGCAGCTCTAAGAAGCCTGCAGGGAAGTTACTTTTCACTGTGAAGAGCCAGCCCTTGATGTAGCTGCTCTGAACACACGGACTTCTGGACTCCAGAGAAAGAGGCAGGATGGAGCAGGTGGGGCCTAGGGCAAGAGAGGGAACACAGCTGTTGCCACTAAGCTATCACGTACACTTGGACAGGTCCCTGCCTCTTTGGGCCTTATCTGGACAATGGACATGGAGAACGCCTGGCTCACAAAGCCCTCTGCTTGACAGTATCATCGTAGACAGATGCTTATCTGAGGCCTATTGCTAGGGGCCAAACACAAACACAACCACAGGTCCAGTGCAGACCATCCTGTCCCTTTCTTGGGGCTTAACAAGCCTCATGAATGTTTCATCTGAATCATAAGCCTAAGCAGGTCTCTCTGGTGTCATCCTAGGGTCATTTTAACCCATCTGTGTCTCAGCTTCCTTTTCTATGGGTCGGAATGAGAGGCACATTTGGGACCACCTCTTGAAGTATCACAAGAATAAGTAATAGGCAATTCACGGGTACTGTTCAGGAATATCTGTGAGTGGACAGGATGGACAGGTGGTCTCATGGCCCTGTACTCTCCACACCACAGCCAGGAAAAAGGAAGGTATTTGCAGAGAGGCCTCAACTACCTTCCCCTTCAGACAGTGTTAGGTGCTCTCTATTGTGAACAGGTCTCCCTGCCCATGTGTACCTGGAAAGGTACCTTGACTTCCCCTTCCTCTGACACCCTCCTACTCTGAAGGCCAAGGTCTCTCCTACGAGGGCTTTCAGGAGAACTGCCATAGAAGTTGAAATATGCCAAGGGTCAAGCACAGTGCGTAGGGCACAGCAGGGGTAGAATGATATTTGGCCCTATCACCATTTCCTGAGCCTGCCATCTTCCCTAACGTCACTCGAGACCAAGACTTCTGGCTCCCTGGGTCAGAAGTGCACCAGCATTCAGCCTGGCCCCCTGCCCCACATCCCTCCTAATGCCTTTGGCTGGGGGGCTGGGCACATACCATTGTGTGTGCCTGGGTTGGTTGGCATGGGAACTCGGAGCAGGAGGCAGGCGGATCACTAATTGCAATTTGCCAAGCTGAATGTCAGGACTATGATGGGAAAAAAACCAACATCAAAAGACAGAGGTATTAGCTTTGGATTGTTGCTGCCTGAGCCACTGCCTGATTCCTACCTCTGCTCCCCACCACAGGGGAGACTAATCCTGAGTCAGGTGGAGGCCAGGTTGTAGGGTGGGGCAGAGAGGGTAATCGGGCTTTAGCTGCCAACCTGGGGAGAGCAAAGCATAGCCAGAGAATAGAAAGCCACTTAGCTGACCACTGTCCAACAGATGCCAATATGTTGGCCCTGGCTGTGGGTGGATGATGTGGCAAGTGAGTCTTTTGTCATCCTGAAATGACAGAAGCCTGGTAGCTGAGACTGAGATGGACTACCACATAGTCCTGTGTTCAGCTGGGCAGCCGGCAGACAAAAGAGTAAGGTCAAGGATCTGATCTCCACAGGGAACCATTAGCTCTGCCCTGGCCCCGAACCTGACCTCGGCCATTCACCAGTCCAGGGGACAAAATGTAAATCACAATCCTTCCTGGACCAAAATATTCAAGGGCATCCACTCTATACAAACTACAGTGCCAGAATATCACATGTTCTCTCATATCGGATCTCATAAGGATAGCAAAAATTACTATCCCAACCTACAGGTGAGAAAACCGGGGCACAGAAGATTTAGCTGACCTGCCTAAGACCCTTTGTCCAGGAAAAGGCAGACAGGACTTATCTCAGAAATATGCTGGAGTTGCAAGGCTGATACATACGTCCTGACCTGTGTACCTCTTCTCAACTTGGCATTCAGTGCCATCTCCTGCTTAGTGTAAAGCTAGTTACTGTGGGAACGTTTGCACTCCAACAACTGGTAAATGCTAAAAGTGACAAGTTTTCTCTCTGGAGAACAAACTGACAACATTTATGAGAACACCAATTCCGCCCTAAGCCATGAACTCTCCTCTATATGTCTATAGGTCTCCATTTTTGGGATTAAATACAAGGAAATTAATTGGGAGAACAGACATGGGTGCCAAGTTTTTATTTTGTGCAGACAACACATTATTAATATAATCACCATCATTTCATGAAAAAAGGCTGTTTCAACACTAAAATAATTTTTAGAAGAACTAAATCTCAGGATAAAATCAAGTTCTTTCTCTAGACACACATTCATTCTCTGTTTTCTTTCTCTCTGTCTCTGTATCTCTGTCTCTCTCCTCGGTCTGTCTGTCTGTCTCACACACACACACACACACACACACACACACCAGGGTCTCTACACCCTCAACCAGGCTGAGCCACTCTGAATGCTGCTGTGGGATACAATGACTGGCTCAATGCAACACACACACCATCCCATGGTCTAGGGGTGGCTCTAGTCCTGAGCCTGGCATTCTGGGCTTGATAGGCAGACCGTAGGCCCTAGCACACTGCCCATCAGCACAATGCCAGGGAAAACAAGTTACTCTGATTCTCTGCTTAAATCAAACCTAATTAGGAAGGCAGTATGTGTGTCCTAGAATTAAAAAGAACATGACAGAGAATTGAAGAATTGATTTCATTGCCACAGAAATATGATTTTGTGGGTCTTAGGGTTTGGCCAGTGTCCCAGGGCTGTCTTTAGAAAGTGGCACAGGGACTGAAGAGGCCAGGGAATAACTGTGCCTCCACAGTGTTCCTGACCTGAGACAGGAGAAGGCACCTAGCAAGCCAAGTCCAACTTAGCTAGGCACAACCGGGCTCACTCCCACAGAAAGGCATGGGGGCTCTGGAACAGTGAGAGATAGATACATCAGGATTTGTGGTCCCACTGAGTCAAAGCCAAAGTGACCAAATCTTGCCCAGGTTCTCCTTGAGTTGGGCCCAAGTCCCTGGCTTTGCCAATGATTCCAGCCAGATAGTGCTATACATGGGTCAGACTCTCAACAGAGAGGCCTACCAGGCGGCTTCCCTCAGCCCTGTGATTTTCCATGCTCTTGCTGAGATGACATTGCTTATCTCTAAGTGCTTATGAGTGCTAGATTTGCTTCTTTTTTTTTTTTTTTTTTTTTTGAGACAGGCTCTTGCTTTGCGTTCAGGCTGGCCCTGAACTCACTGTGTAGCCCAGGATAGCCTCCAACTCATGGCAATCCTCCTGCCTCTGTCTCTCAAGTGCTGGGATTGCAGGTGATTTGCAAGACAGTGAGTGAGGGGAGAACTTCCAGCAGAGGATAGTACAGCCAGGGGCTAAAGCTGCACTTCCTGACTTGTGCAGGCCTGTGAGAGGCTGGAGACTGAGACAAGTTCTCCCATATGCCCAGACTTAGGTTGGGAAAGATACTGGAACTCCTCTCACAGACTGGAAACCTGAGCTGGCAAGAGTGGGTGCATGGTCCTATACTTAAGAGAAAAGCCAGATCCATTTCGCTTGCTCCATCAGGCCAAGGAGCCCATCCTTCTAGGATCGTATATCCTTGGAGAAAGGTCAAGGGAGTGGCCCCCTTGGCTAGCTGTGTGACTCTGGAACCTGGTCTTCCCATGGGTCAACTGGTGAATGGCTAAAGAGCTGTAATGGATAGATATTCAAAACATCCTAATACGGAGAGTTATTACTGGGCAGTCCCCGGAGGGCTAGAAGCTCATCCAGTACAACCCTGTTCCGCCAAGACCCAAGGGCCTACTACCTGATAGAGGGTGGGTGGATGGAACAAGGTATTTTGAAGGCCTGGCAGCAGGAAAGAAGATGAGGTATTGTGTTGGGGATGCCAGGCCTTGGTTTCCAGAACCAAGGGGAGCAGGGATGTAACTGCAGACAAGAGGGCAAAGTTGCCCCCATTTATGTGGCAAGCTGCTGAGGCTGAGGACCATTCTAGTGACAGAACCACTACAGACAGACCCCAGCTACAAGGCAGGGGGACCCTAGGTAGAACTGTAGAGCACTCAGGTAGGGGTAGCCAGCTGCAAATGCTCACCCAGGGAGAGGGTGGGCAGGGAGGAGACGGGAACGGAGAGGAATGGAGGGGAAAGAGAAAGAGCTCATGTGCAGATGCAGCAGCATAGATTTAACTGTTGCCAGTTGTTAATTTTATATGTGAAGTTGTTGATCAGAATGTGATTTAATTGTACAGTATAATCCAGGCTTTTGGAATAAATTATGCAGAAAACTCATCTATAATTAAACAAATCGAAAAACTAGAGACAGGTGACACTGCAGGTTCACCCTCAGAGGGCATGGATGGGTATGGGTGGGTGGACCCAGCAGAGAGGTGAAAAGGAAAGGGAAAGGGTTTAGAGAAGGCAGGGGCAGGTTCAGGAGAGGCTGGGCCTGGCAAAGACCTGTGCTCAGATGCTCAGGCTCAGCCTCCACAGGCTCTTCTCACTACATATGGAGGACATTTTTGCTATCAAAGCTCGGCAGCCTCCACCAGGCAGCCCACTGTATATACCCTGTTCCTCCAAGGGTCTATAAGCCTCCCCTGAGCTTAACAGGATGGCCACTGTGTGTGGGGAGGCAGGATGGCAGGTGAAGCGGGTGTGTGTGTGTGTGCGCACGCACGCACACACACATGCACACACGTAGGACAGGACCTGGCTGGTCCAGGAAAGGGGAGTCAGGCGGCAGCCACAGCTGAAGCCCCTTGCTGCCCAGGGCACAGGAATCAAGCTTAGTAGCGGTGGGGGGCCCAGGTCTCTTGCTTCTCTCTTGACAGGCTGGCCAATTATTCCCCCAGCTCTTGGGGAGGAACAATTTAAACTAAAGCGCTATTTAATTATTCTGATTATATTTCAGCTGGCCTGCCACCTCCTACCTAGATGCCTTTGCAATCTTCTGAAAGGGAAAGAAAGACAGGGCAGGAAGGAGTAGGGAAGAAGTGACAGCAGACCAAAGAGTCTCAAAAGCCTGGGCTAGGCTGACCCAGCCCATGGGAAGGCAAGCAGGTGGTAGGCGTGAGGCCCATTACACCCAGCCACCCGGAAAGGGCGTGCTGTCCCTGATGGCCACACAAGTTTCAGAGAGCAGTTAAGGCCACCTCTGGCTGCAAATGGCAGAGAGCTGAAGGCTGCCCTAGGAGTCATGGCGTCCCCAGGGCACTTCTCTTGGAGAGTCTTCCCTGACCACTGGGGCAGATGTCCCTCTGTATGTGAATGCCCAGGTCCAGACTTGGCTCTTTTAAGCCCTTGGACCAGACACATGAGCTTAGGCTTTGGTGGAAATAAAGCTCACCGTCTTGCCCACCTGCCAGGACCCAAAGAAGAGACAGAGAGCAGCCCACCGCATGTAAGGGACGCTAGCAAGGGCGGCTGCCCCATGCACTCACACACACTGGACTGTCACACCACAGGGCTGCTCTGCCCGCTGTCCAGTCTTCTTCCTCACACTGGGGCTCCAGGGATGTGCAGCCTCCTCCACTGTTCAATGCAGGGAGACCTGACGTGGTACCTTTCCTAGCACTTCTGGGCTTCCTCTCCCCAGAGCATCTTTCCTGCTCGTCCACTCAGCAGAGGAGACTCAGGTCTTGCATCCCTCAAGGCTAGTGCCCAGGGTGGGTCTCCTACCCTAATCTTATCACAGCCTCCGAAGGATGACAAGGCTGGCAGGGGACAACAGTGTAGCAATGTCACCCATGCCCCAGAGGCAAAATGGGCCATGCCATGGAAGCTGGAGAGGTCAGCCTTGTACTGCCAAACCCTGGAGAACAAGCTAGACAGAGCAGGAAGCGTGCTTGCTCAGCTGACCCATGGGGGTGGAAAGCATTCCAGCCAGCCACTGGCCAATTCACAAACTGAGGGACAGGTCTCATAGCTATCTTAAACGTGTTTGTGTTTCAGATAAGAGAACCTCTAGAGGGGGGACACAAACTACTTAGAATATCCCTTCCCTGCAAAGTCCCCCCATTCCATGCACATGGGTGAAGGAAGTTGTCACAGGGATCCGGCAGAGCTGAGAGACGCTACTGCTGTTGAAGCCTGAATTAGCCCAAATCCACCAGCCTCATCTGCGTGTGTCTTGGGACCCTGCCCAAATATGGCTCCTTAATGAGGTTATTAATTACGGGGCTGTCCCTTCCCTCTCTTTGCTGAGAAAGAATTTTTTCTTCTAATTGGTGCTCGGCTGGGAGGCAGTAAGCTGTGGCTCCTCCCTCAGACTGTCATCTGGCTTTAATTAGGGCACAGGGTCCAGCCCAGTGTTTAACACCACTGGAAGGGGGACGGAGAGAGGGAAGGTGCGAGGCCCGAGCCCAGGAGCAGCATTACTTGGAGCTGAGAGGCATCAGCTGGCCCATGGAGGCGTAGTAAGTATCCAGGGTCACACCTCAAAGGACCACAGCACCACCATCAGTGAAGAATGCAAGACTCAGGGAGGCCAGCAGTCACGGTGGACTGTACGGACAAGGCAAAGGCCTCACACAAAGTGTGAAGCTGAGAGAGGGAAAGAGATTTCCCAGCAGTGGTTAGAGGAGGATGCTAAAGGTTGACCTTGACTTCTGTTTCTGCCAGGTTTGGCCATGTGACCTTGGCAACATCCATTCTGTTACCCTGGACCTCAGGTTAATCATCTATAAAGTGAGCAAAGCTGTACAGGATGGTCACTGTCATAGTTACAGGGTTTCTGAGCGGTACCTGGACAGGACTGCCCTTGCCCTCCCCAAGCCAAGCCTGGGGTTTTCCAGCAGCAGGAGGCCCCTGCAGTGGCTCCCAGAGGAATCAATTCTGTCCAGCAGCCCCTGTAGTACTAAGAGAGGGGCCGAAGAGAGTCTGGAACATGGGATCAAGCAGGAGACACAGAGCAGGGAAGGATATGCTAGACAGGTGGGGACAGAGAGCCCCTGGGGGGAGCAGGGCTAGAGCAATGGCCTGGGGGAAGAACTCAGGGCCAGCTCCTCCAGCCGCTGCTATGTGCCAGGCCTTGCTCTGGAGCCCACACTCCGCTCTGTGGCCCCTCCAAATCTCAGGTTTCTGGAGATTCATGTCTCAAGGAGTCTACTTAGAATTTTCCTTGCCAGGGGCCCACTAGGGATTGCTCTGCACTGTCTTAGTTTATTTCCACAGTAGCCATATCATTGTCCTCAGGCCTCAAAAGGAGAAACTGAGGAACAGAACAGTTGAGTGAAGTGCTCAAGGTCACATGGTTCCTGAAAGCCACTTGGGCTAGCAGAGACCTCTCAGAATGCCAGTCTTTTTGTTGTCATTCTGAGCTAGGGTCTCGATGTGTAACCCAGGCTGGCCTCCTCCTGCCCTCAGCCTTCTGAATGCTGGGATTACAGGGATGTATCATTATGCCTAGAAGAATGCCAATCTTGAGTTCCAGCTGCTCAGGTGACTAGACCACTTGGGGCAGTCTACCAAGCCTCTGGGTGTGTCTATACTCAGATCCCAACCTTCCCCTGGGTGTCCTTTCAAGCCTCTGCTCAGCATTTATCTCCCACCAGCTGAAGGCCTCTCCCTCTGCTCAGATCAAAGGCCTCAGGGTGACCTAGACCCCACTATTTCCCACTCCTTATCTGAAGTCTTACTGGTTCCACCTTCACAATATGCCCACTGCCTACCACCTTCTTGCACCCACACCTGGCCTGAGTGGTCACTGTCTCTAGTGAACCAGCAACTGCCAGCTCACGGGGCACAAGCTTCTGTCCTGGCATCCTACTACCTCCAGTCTACTCCACACATAGCTAGGATTTCCTTTTGTTATGGTGTGTCTCCTGGCAACACCAAGCTATAGCTCAATGGCACTAGAGGAAAAGCCGAAGTCCACCCCGTGGCCATACCCCAAGTATCCCTCAGTGTGGCCAGGACATACTCCTCCAAGAGCTGCTCCCTCTGCCCTTCTGTCTCTCCTTACCAGTCTCCCAGCCCCCTATCACCTGCTTTGGGTCTCTATACACATCACCAGCTCAGTGAAGTCCACTTTGACCCCCACTTAAACTGCACCCCCAGCAGAAACTAATCTCCATGGCTTTCCCGGGATTACCGTTTTAGTTAGCGTTTTTCTTTCCTTTGCTGTCTCCTCTGCCTTGAGCTGTAAGTCCATGGGGAGGAGACTCCTCCTCACCAGCTCAGAGGAATAGGCTCTTTGCTGAGTGAATACACCCTCCCCAGACACACTGCTTTCACCTGAGTGTGGCCAGTCCCAGAAAGAAGCAGGTGGGTAGGCAGTGGGAGTCTCTGGAGGGGCTGAAGTCTGAAGGCTGTCCCGGTGCTGCCCCAGGAAGCCCTCCCTTTCCCTGGCTAGTCTCTGTATAAATTATTAAGGCTCATTTATGATGGGCCTGCCCAGGCCTGTGGCTTTCCTGCATAATTCATGGCTCTCCCAGAAGGGCCACGTACTGGCACAGTTGCTTCTTCCAGGAAGCAAGAAGAAAGTGCAGAGAAGGAGTGCTCTAGATCTGGGCTGTCCTCCACCCTATCTCTGTTGCTCTGTCCCCAACGTAGGTCCATTCAGCCTCCAGTCACCCCTTTTTCCATGGTGCTCTCTCCTGTAGACTTAAGATATTGGTTCCCAGGGCCAGATTCCGTGGCTTCTGTGCAGGCTCACCCACTCCTGTCTATGTCTTGACTTCCTGCCGGTCAGGTGATGAGGTTGGGCCACACAGGTAGTGTTCAACCTGCAGCAGGATCATCCAGAATTCTATGTGTACCCTCAGCATCCAGCTTAGTCTCGTGTTTTGATTTGGTGAGAAAGTCTTGATACCCAGAGACAAGCAGCTACAGACTGTTAATTCACAAGCGTGGTGGGAGAACCATTTTCTGAGGTCTGAGATAGAGTCAGCACCTTCCTGATGGGCAAGGCTCATGAGTCTGAAGAGCCAGCACTCAAATACCATTGTTTATGGATGTACAAAGTCTTGAGATGGGACTTGGCAATAAGCAAGAGGAGCTCATGAGCCACCTGAAGACAGAGGGCAAAGCAGAGAATCCGAGCCGGGGCCTTGGGGATGGGTGTTTGCCATCTGCTCCCCAGTACTGGAGCCACCTGCATCCACCACTGACACAGCCTGTGTGATTTCTGAGGTCTGTGCTTCATCTCCTTAGCACGCTCCCTAGAGGCTGGCACAACAGGAGTTTCACAAAGGGGTACACTGAGGTTCTGCGAGATTAGTTCTCAGGAGGCAGGCACATGGCCATAGGCCCTGTGTGCCCAGCCAGGTGCTGTGCCAAGGAATCCTCTTCCCAGCCAGTCCCAGAGGGTAGATAATTAGTTGAGACACCTGTGGAGGTCACCAGGTAAGTCAAGGGGAACCCAGGAGCTGCCTGGGTTCCTGGCCTACATGGTGGCTGAACCCTGACTAGAGGGGTCAGGACAGACCCTGTCCACATTTCACTAACCACTCCAGTCTGACTGATTCACACAACCCCATCTCCCCTCTGCAGCTCCTCCCCACCCCCCAGTATGAGTCAAATCTTGACTGATCCACAAATAGTTGTCCTCTGTGCATGTTCTCAACATGGCTTCCTGCCTCAAGGAGGAAGAGACCCCTCAGGGTCCTTAGCTCTCCCTCAGGGAAGAACCAAAGAAGCCAGGTACTAAGGAGGACCCAACCCATCAAGGCCAGCTTATTCTCAGACCTTGTCCTTCTTTTTCATGGCCAAGTCACCTCTGATAGGAGGTCTTGCTGAGCCCCACACCATGCCTTTCTTAAAGCGAATCTTCCCTACATTTTACCAAATCTCACCACAGGTTGGGGCTGTAGTGTGATTCTATCACCACATTTCTTGCAGCTTTAAGTTTGGCAAAGAAGAGTCTCCTGAAAACATTTGGGGAGAGATTTACCCCCAAATCTCCCTATCCTACCTCCCACCAGTGGGTCCTACCCTGACTACCTCTGCTGATAGAAGGAGAAAGGCTGGGAGAGAGCTCCAGTTTCAGCAGGCAGCTGGGCCCCAGAGAAAGGAAATGGTGATGCAGAGCACTGCTGTGGGCGGGTGTTCTCCGTGTGACTTCCATTGAAATCAAACAATACCTTGGCCAGTGCACCCCAAATCATGCCCACTTTACAGATAAGGATCCTTGAGGCCTGGAGAAATGAAGTAACTTGCCCAAGATCACACAGTCAGCCTGTGCTGAATCAGATTTGAACCTAGTGAAATCTGCCTCCTGCGCTCTAGCCCTGTCCGCCCACCTACTTTCAAGGTGGACTCCAATGGCTAAAATTTAGAAAATAGGATGCAGGTAAGGACTCCACTTCATTTGTGACTTTTCCCAACTTTGCAAAGGAGCTGACCCAACACTATCCAGAGACCTCATCGCTTCTTTAACCAATGAGCAGCTGGCCCACTCCCTCATATCCTCAGCTAGGGAGCCTGGGCCAGGAAGGGGGAGAAGGCCCAATTACTCTGAGATCTGCCTTTCTATGGTGCCTGCTACTCTGTGGTGCTCTGTGGTGGAGTGGGGGGCCCTTAACATGCTAATCCCCTTAGCAGGCTGGAAGGGCAGCACACCTGCAGTGAGGAAGGAGTTTCAAGCCCACCTCATCTCAGGGACCTCCCTCCTTCTGGCAGCCCCAGGATGGGCCATGCAGAGGGGAGCCACTCTCTCTCTGAGGAGCCTGTGCTGGCCTCAGGGTGGCTGAACCAGCAGGGCTCCTTACTGGAAAGAGTTTGTAGGCTCGCATCTAGTGCGCTTGCTCACGCGCTCACTCATCACCCATCTGGAAGGTTCCTGATCACATACTGGAGACACCGGGTCAGCATTCAGTGGTGAGTGAGGTAGATGCAGGCCTGCCTTTGGAGCTTGGAATTCAAGCAGAGCAGGCAGACATCCAATCCTGATCAGGGCTGATGAGTGCAGGGAAGAGAAGCCCAGCAAGCCTTGGGGCCAAGCAGGGCGAGCAGCTTGACCTGGCTAGGAGCAAGTGGCTCCCACAACAAAGCCTTCAGAAGTGCAATTCTCAAGACTCAGTGAGCATGCTGCGTGCTGGCTGGCAAGGTGGTGAGCTCCTGGAGCACAGCAAGGGGCAGTAAGCTTAGGGGTCACGGAGCAGGCTTGTCTTTTCAGGTCCCTGCACTCAGCCTGAGCACGTACAGCCTCTCCAGAGGCACACAGCTGGCTCAGACACATCATCAAGCTGGTACCTAGCTGTCATGCAAATTTAATGCATCCTAAACCCGATGGTCCCCAGACTTAATGTTCCCTAGACTTGATGTTCCCTAGACTCCTTCACGCAGTGGGTACAATTTTGTCTTTCTAGATGTTCACCCCAAACCACTGGCACATCTTCCCATCATGGTCACTGTCACCACAGCCACCGTGGTTATTTCCCTCCTTGGATTATCACTCACAGCAATAGTCAGAAACACACTGAGTGGCTCTCTGACCTCCCTTCCTGCTGCTCCCCCTTCTCCCCTCTAATTACATCCCCACCCCAGGGCCTTTAGGCTGGCTATTCCTCCGCTTAAAACACTCTTCTTCCAGATACCCTGATGGCTCCCACTCTCCTCTCCTTTCAGGCTTTGCTCAGTGTCTCTTTTTTGTGACGCTCACTCTGTATGCACCCAGTTAAAGTGCAACCTACCTCCAGTTTACCTCACCCCTTTTCCATGGCACCTTCCAAGCCAGCGTGTCCTCTGTGTGTATCCCCCACCCCCACCCCCAGACTGTTGTAGGATGAGCTAATGGGAACCCCTGAAGGTACTAGGTCTTCCCCGGGGAACAGCCGCTATGACCAAGCCTGCACAACTGTCCACATCTGCCTGATGCCCAAGGACAACCCACTCCAGGCTTTTGTGCCCCTGGGCACTTCTTACGCTTGGGCCACCCCTACCACAGTTTTTGGCCTACATTGCTGAACTTAGTGCATGAGAAGGGCAATAAGGGCAACAAGGCTGCCTCCTCATTTCTCAGATGAGAACAGCATGCTTGGAGTAGCTGTCCTTCTCTGTACAAGGTTCTTCTTAGCACAAGGTTCCTGATTGCTTACATTGCTGAAAGTAGGGTTTAACCCTTCCCTCCTAACCTCCAGGGACTCTCAAACCAGGAACAAGCAGGTCACACCTAGAAAGCTCCGCCCTTAGTGAGGTGGAAGGGGGAATAGGTTGGCATGGAGGGGCTCTGTCTCTCCAGGAATGACTGCATTCAGTCATTCATTCATGCTGCAGACACTAACCTGTGCTCCGCACACTTGAGCCCTGCTGTAGTCTCTTGGCCTGGGCACCCCAATACTTCACTTCGCGCTCTGGAACTTGTCACCTTAGTCCCTGGGGTGGACAGCAGAGAGTACTGAAGCTTGGCTTGACTGAAGGGGACCTTAGGGATATTATTGGCTCCCAGCTCTTCCTACAGATAGACGGGAGCTCTGGCAGGTCTTCCTGTTGCTACCCTGCATAAGTGCCCACAAGGGATTTGCAGCTTTCCTGGTATTTTCTATTACCTTTCTTCTAGTCCATCTTTTAGAAGTGCAAATCCTCCCTGTGGGCTTTGAGGGATCCAGTGTTACAGTGAGAAGGGACATTAAGATGCCATGCCAGGGGCCTCACCTTCAGGTGTATCTGCGGGGGAATGGCTAGGCAGAGAGCAGCCACCTTACCTGGTTACTGTCACTAGAACATCTGCTGAGAACAGGGTCCAGCACACAGCAGATGTTCAAAAAGAAAATGCTGATTGGGTGACTGAATGCCGTGCACCTAACTGCAAAAGATGGGAAATAGGACCCCATTTTAAAGACGAGGTAAACAAGGAACAAAATGACTCATACAAGGTAACACACGGGGCTGCCTTTGTGATCTCCAGCTGTTCCCCTTCCCAGGCCCCTCCCTGGCACACGCACTGGATATACACATCGAGGACAACAAAGCCCATAGCTCTGGATCCCTCCAGATGGCTGTGTGAAGTCCCCACCCTTCTTCATTTTACAGTAATGGCCTCCTCCATACGCCACCAGTCTGGAAATCACCTGTGAAATATATTTCCTCCAGAACTGCCTCAGAAACCACGTAAATCACTTGGCTTAATGGCCTCTGGGATCATTCCCCTCCACCATCACCCCCAGCTGCTCTGTACCAAGGAACTCCAGGTTATGGGGCATAAGGTACCCAAGGCATCCTGGGTACTAAAAGACATAGCCCAGAGGTACCTCACTGTTGGAAGCACATCTGTAGGAAGGGGGATGACACCAGGAGCTTCAGAAACCAGGGCTGGATTGAGGTGCAGGGCACGCCTCTTCCAGATCCCACTGCTGCCCTCTGCCTGGTCCACAAAACAATGGCTCATACTCAGGGGAAAGTGAGTCCAGCTAATCTCCCCATGGCTCTTCAAATCTGACAGGGAAACACTGAGGGCTGTGAGACTGGCCGGAACAATGGGGTCCCAGAGCAGAAAGTCTCAGTATCCCTCAGGTACTGCTTGGAGCACTGGCCATGCATGGTTACTTATTCATCTTCATTTCCACATCTTTGTCATAGGCCATCTGCCCTACAGATCCTGAGCTCCTCAAATCCCATTCAAGGTCCAAAACATAGCTAAGATGTGAGGATTGGTGTGAATAAGGAAAAGGCACTCTAAAGGCAGTCCAAAGGCAGGTCCTAAAAGGTAGGAAGCCACAGAATGGTCAGCAGGGGAGGCAGGGCACGGGTGTTACTCAGTTCAAAGAAGTTATCCAGAAGGAGGGTGCAACCTTCTCAGCACGCCTGGAGATCTTCCTGGAATAGGCTGGCCACTGGCCATGTGCAGGCATCTGGAAACAGTGTGGTCAGGTATGTGGTCAGTCTTCCTCAGGGCCAGTACTTCGGGCTCCCCATCCACCTTCCCTGAGGGTCAGCACCCCCTTGTTGGGTACAGCGTGGAGCTCCTGTATTAACCTTCCCATGTATCCCCTACGGCCATAGTTCTCTACCTTGGCTCATGTGGAGGACTCCAGGAAAATGCTGATGTCTGGGCCCTGCCTCCACCTGATTAAATAATACATTCAGTGGGTTCCTGGGTTGCCTCCTTCATCTCCCTCCTGGGAAACAACCTCCTGAGCTCTTAGGAGACAACCTCGGGCAAGGGAGTCACAGAAAATATGTGCTGCTGAACTTTGCACTCTGGCGGCAGCCGGGCCAGTCCCACTCAGGACCCTGCCCCAAACCATGTAAAGGCCTACTCCAGCTTCCACAATCCTGAGCAGCTTGGCCCTGCGGACCCCTGGGCAGACCGTGGGCTACTTGCTCAGCAAACATTTATTAAGCACTTGGTAGGCCCTAGCCAGGAATTCCAGCCAAGGAAAATGGTCCCAGTTACACAACTTGTAGGAGGCATCACTGTACACAGCCTGTCAGACAGGAAGCATTTCTGCCAGACAATAATAGGGTAGAGGGCCTTGTAGCAGCCTAGGACGCCCCTAGTTACACAGGGAGTTAGGGGAGTTTCAGGGGACAGTGACTCCTAGCCAAGCCCCAAGGGGCCACCAGAGATCGGCCAGACCACAGGCGAGTCCTGCTTGTAGGCAACTGGGCTGCACAAGACCAAGCCAACTCTGCTCAGCCTCCTCCATGTGCATAATAGGTGCCTTTAAGTCCCCTTGGAAGGAGACAGTTGCTTCCCAGTGGGCACTCAGTCCAGAGGGAAGGCTCCTGTGCCCACTCCCCTTCATACACTTCATACACTGTGCCCACTCCCCTTCATACACTTATCAGAAGCAGTTTCCTGGGATGTGTGTGACATAAACAACGGCTCACAGGCAGAACAGAGATGACAGCTCCACAGACGGGTGGCAGAAGCATCATCCCTAGCTGCAGGACATCACTCTGGAGAGTGCTGGAATGATGAGGACACTGAGGCTCAGAGGAAAGCGCAAACTCTCTCAGGGAGGCAGACAAGGCTGAGGCTAGGGTGAGGCAGGAAGAGAATGGGGCAAGGGGAGGCCCAGGCTCCTGTTGCACAAGCCCCTGGCATTTCTGGGGTCCCACACTGACCAAGGTCTGCTGAGGTAACCAGCATACTTCTCCCTCCCTCTGAGACTCCCTGCCTGAGTAGGCAGGCAAGGCCCAGAGGAGGGTGGAGCCGGAGAGGTGGGGGTGGGGAGTGAGTCTACACTGCCCTTTCCCTCTGCTCCATGTGCATATGGGAGACAACGCCACTGGTTCCCAGTGGGCCATTTGCACAAAGCATGGAAGTAGCCCCGAATCTGAGGCAAGTCTTGGAGGATAAGCTCCTCCTTTGGCCCTCTGAGTGATGTGGAGGGTCCTTTCCCTTCACATGACAGGTAGGGAACAGTGCCCAGAGAAGCATCCTAAACCGAGGATAAGGACAGAGACTAGGATCTACTCCAAGATATATGCCTATAGCTGACCCACTCTGGACACTGCCCAGCCCAAACCCAGGTCTGGTGCGGGGAACAGAGCTCAGGGAGGTCTGGGCATCAGATCACAGTAGATGGCCACTTTAGAGCCTGGATCTCATCATATCCGTCAGGGAAACTGACCAGTGACACCCCAGTCCTCTCTGCAAGGCACACACAAACAGCCCCACCACATAGCCAACGCCACAGCTGAGCTCCCCTCAAGGTGAGCAGGAAGTCTCATAAACAGCACCTAGAATGGTGTGGGTCTCCCCTTAGCTACTCCCCCAGGTCACATCCTTGGCTGTGGCCCATTCCACCAGGTCAGCTGCTCTGCTCCACAGCATTAGGACATAGCCTGTGGTTAGTGTCCTCTTTGCCCACTCAGCCTGCCTATCTTCTAAACCAGTGCTTTCTGCTGCCACGACAGTCTGCCATTAGACCTGGCTGAGAAGGGGATGGGAAAAATTATCTCCTTCAGGACCCTGATAATCAACTCACCTGGCGCAGCACAGTAACTGGAGGGCATGGCCACTCCGTCCCCTGCTCAGAGGTCCATAGCAATGCTCCTCTTTGGGCCTCAATTTTTCCATGTGTCACTCACAGAAGTTAAACTGGATTAATAGGACCAACAGTTCCTACTGATTCATAACCCTGGGTGTCTCTCAGGGACCCAGGAGTGCCACAGGCTCAGAGAGGAGAGCCAGCAGGCCCTGTGACAATTCTTCCAAGGACTTCAGCAGAAGGGGCAACCTTTATGGTAGGACACACATAATGGAACAATAGGAGAATGTGGGGATACCCCTGGGTCCTGTGGCCAGGGCTGCCTAGATGAGCTGGGTTGTGGAAGAAAAGTTATCTGGGACAGTAATGAGTGCTCCACTCCCAGTGTAGGGTGGGAGATTTTAGTATCAGTTAGCCTTGCTGAGTCTCATTTTTTTTTTTTTGTCTGTGAAATAAATGGGCACACAAATGGCCTGATTTCATTGGATAGCATGTGTAGAATATACCACCCAAGGCCTAGCCCTAAGGGATGTTTTGGATAAACAACAGTATTTCCTTGTTTGTTCAAGTGTGGCCACCCTTACCCTCCACAGTGACTACTTTCCTGCTTTCTTCTCAGCTTCCATGCTCAACTTTAGCGCTCTTGTCTGACCTCACGGCAGATACCGTCTCCTCATCCTCCATCACTCATGCCTTCTTGCTAACAAAACCTAAGTCTGCAGAATCTCTACCTCTAGTACCAAGGTGACCCCATCCCCAGCTCAAGGGTAAATCCTGGTTAGACTGAGCCAATCACAGTGTACCTTCTCCACTGCCGGTGATTGGTTTAGAACGGACACGTGAATACATGCTAGCGAATGAAGTATGAGGAAAATTAGGCTGGGGGCTTTGGGCAAGGTTTCTTTTCCTCTTAAAGAGAAACTCAGAGGAAACACCTCCCCCATGCCTAACGTCTGGGTCTGACACGATGCCTGGAGCTGTGGCAGCCATCTTGCTGTCAAAAGGGAAGTCGGCCAAGGTCAAGAACCACACCAAAAGTGAGGCCAGCCAAGCAGCATATAGAAGGACTTGGTCCTCTCTGACAGCCCCACACTTACCCACCTCTGACTCCTTGTCAGGGGATGAAGGACCTAACTATGCAGGAAAACCTGCACATGGGGTTGCCAAGATGAGCACAAAAGAACCCCTCTTCAGTGTAGCCAGATATATTCTGTGTACTCAGTTTTCAGGGGGTGATAGCTTAATGCCTACTTCTCAAGGGCCCCTGTGACATAGCATAGAGCTACAGGATGGGGCACAGGGCTGCAGGAGAGGCCCATAGGGGTGGGGGCCAGTAGAGGGCATGCTCAGGAAGGTTCTATGTCCTACTACATAAAACTGACTAGCTCAGCCTGGTAGAGATCTAGTGAATGAAGGGCAGAGGTGGGGGAGGCCAGAGAGCTACCAGGGCCTGCAAGTGGTTCATCTTGGATTGAAGCCTGATATTCCCAGGGCCAATGGCCACAGGCCAGGTGTCCCAGGCAGGGTCTCAAATGTGGGGCAGGTACTACTCAGCAGCAGGCTTCTGGGTACAAGGTCACAGCTGCCCTCAGTGGGAGGCACTACACGACAGGCTAGACAAAGAAGAGGCAAGACTCAGACTCGCTAGCCTTCACTCACAGACAGAAAGGGAAATGCCTGTCAGTGAAGGTACTCAGCACACAAGGCAGCTTTCTGCTGGCAGCCTCACATTTCTAACAAATGAAGCTGGGGGCAGGGCTGGGATGGTTGTTTTGCTGTTTGTTTGTTCGAAACGGTGGTGGCACAAGCCTGACCTTTAAGGCTTCAAATGCAGCATTTCAGGTGCTGCCAGAGGGAGGAGAACATGGGCTGCCGAAGGAAGTCATCGAGACTAAAATGCCACATCAAGCTAGAAAATCTAGGGGTCTCTGCCTGTCTCAGAAATGCACGATCTAATCTGTGCCTGATCTACCTGGTGACAAAGCTGTCCTTCCCAAGGAATCTCAGAAAGCTTTGATGAGTCTGAAAAAGTAGAGGGACAAGGACAGTGGTGTCAAGGTGTGGCTCTAAGATAATCCAGGAGTTGGAGCCTTATACCACTGAGACGCTACTGCTCTATAGCTTTGCTCAGGGTGACCTTAACTTGCCTCCTCTCCTTGTGCTTGGATATTGTTATTTGAAAGAAATAATTGTATGTCATATATGAAGAAGGACAAATAAGGGATCACCCTTTAAGCAGTGGGTATTGAGCTGTAGGGCTGGGGACGGGGCTTTGTCTGCAGAGGGTGGGGAGCCAGCATAGGTGTGGGGCCTCTGCTTCGCTGTCTATGTGCTGAGGACATTTGGGCCCCAGGAGCTGCTGTGGCTTCTTTATTCATGCAAGGCCCACAGTGCCTGAGGAGATGGTTCTGCCCAGTTCCTTGCTCCTGCAACAAACACTCCTAGCCTGTGAGCCCCAAGCTCCTCACGGCCAATTCCACCGTTCCTTTACAGATACCCCTACCCCAAATGCCCAGGACCTTGGGACCATTCCCACAATGGCGACACTCTCTCAGATATGAGAGCCCATCAATAAGGACCTGCACAGCACAGGGCTCCCAGATACTTGTGTTCATGAAAACTCAGGGCAAAAATGCAGCCTTGAAGGAAAACAGTTTTCCTGGAAATGGTCTAAACAGAGGAACAAGCAGTGATCGCTAAGCAAAAATCTTGGACACTCTAAATCATGCCCACTGACTATACAGATGTCTTTCAGGGGAAGGACCCCAAGCCCACTGTAATGCTCCGACGGCTGTCATTCTCCTGCCCTTCAGTGTGCACATGAGTGGTACTCACTTGGAGAGGAGTACCCATCAGCCCAAGGTCACACAGCAAGGGCTCTCCCACTCTGCCTGAACCTTGACCCTGAGGCCAGTCTTCAGACTTTCCACCCTAGGGGCTGTTTGTGAAGATGCTTCACTTCACAAAGGATTCACAGGGCTTCTCTAAGTTCCAAGTCCTCCTGCAAATCTAAATATGGTTCAATTTGCAAACATTTGAATTATAAGGACACAGCCTCTGTGTGTTTCCTTCACAGGTTGTCATTGTGCCAGTTGGTAGATGATCAAACTTTGTAGCTCAGCCTTAACTCAGGCAGTTCCTGACATAAAAGTTTGCAAAACACAGGTCCTAACAACCAGGAGGCTTTATTTACCACTGCCAGCAATTGCCCAGCAAGCCCTGGCATTCACATCAAAGGCAGGTGTGGAAGGCAGGTACTGTAAGAGTGCTCTGGCTGCAAAGATAAACTATCATGTGCTTGTGCTAAGTGTGCACACACAATAAACAAGCACATGTCCACATTCAAATTCACATGCACACATGTGCACCTGTGTGTACACATGTATGCAGATACATACATACAACACATATGCATGCAATGTATTCATACACACACATACACTCCTATTCCTACAGTGTGCAAATGGCCATGCACACAAGCATGTGCACATGTGAACACACACTCACATGTGAACACAGAGGTACAAGGGAAGGCAAGAGCCCAGCACTAGAGGAAAGTGCTAGAAATCACGACTGAGGCCAGCCATCTGTAGGGCCTGGCTGCGTGTTGCATGTTACAGACAGGTGTCTAGCACAGAGTGCAGGCACAACGGGACTGAGAGCCCTCCAAGACCCTGTTAGGGCCCCTAGGCCCTTCTTACATACTCCCTGGACCGAAGCTGCTCCCTGATAACCTGTCACATCCCCACTTTATGAGGAGCCCAAGCATGAGAACCTCATTTTACAGATAAGACTCCAAGCCCTGGAGAGGCTCGTCAAGTTCCCAAGGTCATGCAGTCATGCAGCAGATGGGAGGTATGACAGGCTCGGTGCCCTCCAAGAGGGTCTCGCTCAGAAAGAAACAGCCAGCTGGGAAGAAAGCCATCAAGGTGAAGCAAGGGGCCAAGGCTCTAAGAGGTGCAAAAGAGACAGGCAGGGAGGGCAACTTCTCTCCCTTCTCACTCTGTCCTTTGTCTAAGGAGTAGCATTTCCAAGGTGGGGAGAGATGGTTAAGGACTAGTGGGAAAGAGTTCTTGTTCCTCTCCCTCTTTGCTTATAATTAGGCTAATTTAGCTCAAAGTGGGTCAGTCTGAAAAGCAGCCTCAAGGTCTCCAGGGTATAGCCAGAGACCCTTACAGGAAGCTAGGCACCCTCACACGTGGGGAGATACGGTCAGGCCTCATTCTGCTTGAGCAGAATGGGAAGACTTTCCTTCATAGGTCCCTGCGATGCCAGGGTCAGGGGTTCCTATGAACAGAGGAGGATGAGCTCTGCCCAAGGTCACCAAGCCAACTACCCAGCTGGGAAAATTGGCTGGCACTTGCCCTTGACAGAGGCCCCCGATCCAAGGTGGGAACCGTCAGGGCTTCCATGTGCAGAGCCTCCTACTTAATCCCTGGTAGGCAATGTCTCCTAGTCTGTGAGGCCTCACGAGCATCACCAGCACCTACCTAGTGACATGGGGGAGGGAGACCAGACTAGATCAGATCCCAAAAGAAAGTCTCATGGGGCCAAGATGAAGTGAGCCAGGCACAGGGGCGCAAGCCAATGGCCTGAGTTTTGCAGTGGCAGAGCGGGTCTTACCAATACAAAGTGAGCCTCAGATTGTGTAAGCTTGAAGGACAGAACACTCTACTCCTTTAGGGAACCCCAGGAGACTGCTGTGGGGACTCTCAGTCTCTGTGGCCACCTGTATTGACATCCCCTTTTATTCCCTGATATAGCAGCACAGGTGGCTCTTCAGGTTACACAAGACCAAAAAGGAAGGGAAAGGAAAAAAAAGCAAAAACCACATATACCCTTTCCCTCTGGGAATACGAATATTGATTCTGTAGCTTCTTGTTTACACAGCGGGCACCAGGAAAAAATAAATCTGACACGAAGACCATCTCCCCAGTAGGCTGAGTGGCTTGGGCTAGCGGTGAGACAAGCCCCTCCCTCCAGTGACCACAGAAGGAGCTGGAAGGGAGAGACAGAGAGAGAGACCGACAGACCACTCCCATCCTGCAGGTGACACTACCCTATGGACACAGTCTAGGTTGGCCGGATGGACTCTAAACCTCGAACTGTCCCTAAATAGCAAAGAGTCGTCAAGAACCCTGGCTCACCCCACTGCCCACCCAACCCCACCCATCCAAGCCACACTGACCCCCCCACACTTAGAAGGCCTGAGCTTGCTGACATCCCTGGGTCTGGCAAAACTACAGAGAGGATCTAGCTCCCTGTTCTAAGATCAGACCCAGAGCTCTAGCCCACGACCTTTCTTCTAGCACCACTGGAATCTTGCCTCGGAGGCCTGATCCACGATTAAATGCTTTGGCAGAGGGACAACTCTGGACTGGGGGTGCTCCATGAGGAGCCCTGGGGCCAGTAGGGCAGGTAAAGGATGGATCCTGGGACTGCCTGAGATCCAGAGAGATTACAGTGGGAGGCTTGTTTGGGCCCCAGTGGCCACCTCTGACATCCTGGGCCTCTTTACCTTCCTCCAAACACTCAAGTTTCTAACCTGCCTCACACACATATCCCTTCCTAGGCCCACTGCCCGGATGTCCACATACCCCTGATGCGGCAGCTACATGTCTGACAGAACAAGCCTTTCCCAGTCCTTCCTCCAGGATTTGGAGGAACTTGGAACAGGTCCTTTCATCGTCTCGAGTCTCAGTCTACCCATCTTTGAGATGGGCATATTCAGGGGTTCTAAGGTCAAGGTAGTAACATGTGGTGAGTGGCCTGGCCAGAGCTCAGTGAGAGGAGGCCAGCATTAGCCCAGTAATATCCCCCCAGCATATTAAGCCTGACTGGCAGGGAAGGAGGAAAGAGGAGGCCAGAAACTGTCCTTGAGGAGCTGGTATCTTGGGCTGGGAATAGTCTCAGCAGGTGGTACATGCAGAGCTTGGAGCAGAAAGGCTCCCAAAAGATGCAGGTATAAGTAAAGCAGGCATCAGTGGTGAGCAGTGGTGCAGAACAGGGAGACAAGGATGCACTTAACTTGTGGGCATGTTGAGAGCAGACTGGCACTGAGGGCCTGTGGCTGTGGCACTTGGGCTTGAGGCTAATGTGAACAGTAGTGTCCTGGCGCTCAAGGGAGCTCTCTCTGCCCACGGAATGCCACCCCTTCCCATCAACTCTTCTCACCAACTTTTTTTTGAGACAAGGTCTCACTTTGTGGTTCAGGCTGGCCCTGTGCTCAGCCTCAAACTCACACCACAGCAATCCTCCTGCCTCTGCCTCCCGAGTGCTGGGATTACAGCCATGAGCAACCACACCCGGCACTGTGGTATGTGGTACTGATTGCTGCTGAGCGTGAGTCTCCAGTGTTGTATGTGGTTACCAGGGAATCGAACCTGGGTTCTTGCACTTGCAAGACAGGCACCAGAACCACTGAGCAAAATCCCTGGCTCTCCTGCCAACTTCTTAACATGACTCTAGTATCTCAGTTCGGGAAACTGAGCCAAGGTCATTCCAATGGAGGTCAGTTCAGGAAGCCAGGATACGAGCATACAAAGTTTATACCTGACATTTCGCATGTCCCCAGATTGTTCTCTCCCAGGAGCTGGGAGTGTCTCCCTGTCCACAGTGAGGTGGGAGGAAGGCACCTCACTGCGTGGAGAAGGCAACATGGGTTGCAGAAGGACTCACTCCACTGTGGGGGCAGCTTCACTCAGAGTCTGTCTCTCCTCCGGGACATGAATGTGACAAGGAATCTGGAGTGGGACACCCTCAAACTACGAGGGACTCATCTTTAAACGGCCTTCCTCCCTTCTCAGGGTGTACTGTCACAGCTGGCTCGGATGAGACACCCACTAAGAGTGGGGCAGCAGCGAAGGGACCCGTAGAAAATCCTCAACACCAGAAGGGATGTGAGCACCTGGCAGCGCTGTGTTCCTGTGGCGGCAGCAGCAGGCCGCGAAGCCTCCCCCTCCCTTCTGCAAAAGCTGCGTCAGGTTGTTGGGAAGATGGGGGACCCAGACGTGGAACGCTATCTCCCTCCAACAGGGAGAGCCACGGGGAGGTGGAGACAGGCGCTCGAAGGCCCAGAGAGACACACGTCACCCACCATTAACCATAGCTAGACTGACGCATGCCCCGTCATGGGCACTGCTCCCTCTATGTCTGCTCTGGAAGGAGCACGGATGTGTCCTGGCCACCATTAATTTGCCCTCTCTGCTCCCCACTATCCCCAGAGGAAGGGAGGTACCAGCCTACTCCACTCTTGGAATGGCTAGGTGAGCAGCTCAGCTCGTGCTGCACCCTGCACTTAGCCAGGGCTCCAAAAAGCAGGGGTCAGACAAGCCCAGGGACACCAGAGAACAGGGAAAGCCTGCCTGTCTGAGAGGACAAAGGGGCAGGTAGGGCAGCGTGGACACAGGTTGATGAGAGGGACAGGCAAGGTGCTGGGACAAAAGAGATGAGAGACTCAAAAAAGAGGAGACAGTGGAGAGAGACAGGGTGGAGGGCAGCGAAGGCGGACTCCTCAGCAGCCTCCCCCGGCCTGAGCACTGGGTGGGCAGAACGGCACGCAGGAGGAAGCAGGTAGCAAGGAGTATGCTGTGACTCCATCCTCGCCCAACACACAAGTGCACAGAGACACATACAGACACACACCACACGTCATGGCCTCCTCTCCCTCAAACCAAAGTTCTGTCCTCTGTCCAGCAGGAACTCCTCTGCTCTTCTCAATCTGGATGCTGCACTTGTGCATTTGACCTGCACTTCGCCAGCGCTCCAAAAAGCAGGGGTCAGACAAGCCAAGGGACACCAGAGAACAGGGAAAACCTGCCTGTCAGAGAGGACAAAGGGGCAGGTAGGGCAGTGTGGACACAGGTGCCCACCTGGGCAGAGAGCCATCCTGCCAGAGCAATTCAGAAATAACAGCCGCCGGACCCTGAACCCACACTTGCTTAAAACCCAGCCACTTGTGCAGTGGGCCCAGGCATGATGACAGACACTAATGACAAAATAACTTGGCTATCAGAACCCCTCCCCACTGAGGGGTGATTACCCCAGTGCTATGGGCGTGGGGGTCCTGCTTTTCACCTTGGAAATCCACCTGTATCAGTGTGACCCTGGCGCAGCCACGCTGCTCCAGGAGAAGGCTCGGGGAAAGCACTCACGCCCAAGCAGCTCCACAGAGCCCTCGGCCCCCGTGTCAGTCTCTGCCTTTTATGTCAGTCCAACCAGCTGTGGTCATGGGGAGGGGACCTCAAGATTCCCTCTGTTTCCTTTCTCTAAGGATCAATAAGCATCTGCATCTGTGAGGGCAGGACAGCTGGACAGTGCTGGCTGTCACAGCAAGCCCTCTGCGATGTCACACCATTAGTCACCTCCCTCAGACCCTCACGGCTCCCCAGCCCCTGCCGCACCCACCCCCCACTCCCATTCCCTAATTATGGCTTGCAAGACATGTCCCAAACCCTCAAATTAGCTCCAACTATATTGACGAGAGAAGAGCATCCAGCTGTAAATGTGCTGCTGCCGTCACACCCGCCTCACCATCTTCAGGCTAAGACAGAAGGACAGGTGTCCCCTCTGGTCAGGGTCTGACATTGGCCTTCTAGGGGAGACTCACGCAGGCCCAGCAGCTGTATGAACAACTGCAGGTTGCCATGAAGGGGAGTGAGGTCAGAAAGAGACATTTACTTAACCCTTTACTCAAGGAGCTATGAAACAGCTAGGAAAAAAACCAAAAAACAAAAAACTGTGGCTTAGTTTATGCCTGACTTTGAAAAAAAGAACAACAAAAAAATAGTGCTTTTGCTCTTGTTTAAACACTGTGGTTTAAATTCATTTTCATCACAGCAAATGAAAGACAATAACGCGCCCACTAGCCCTGAACTTCCATATGACTCTCTTCTCGCCGCACACCCCTCACACACACACACACACAAAATCCAGACGGTTGACAGAGGACACGTCCGTGCGGCACCTGTAATTTGCCAACTGATCACCCGCCTGAGCAAAGCCAGGCTGTGCAAGGAGAGAGATGACAAGACGAGACAGACTCAGAGCAGCACCTCTCCCGAGTTTTGTTTTTTCCTCATCGGGAGAGTGTACGAGCTAGAGTCTGCAGGTTCTGTGGCAGAAGCGGGGGCTCTTACCCTTGGGTAGAACTGCTCTAATGACGCAGCCATCTGCTCCCCCTCCCCGAGGCCTCTTCCTCTTGGCCACAGCAGCCCCAGTCCTCATGCCCCAAACCCTAGGCCAGGACACCAGTGACAGTACAGGGACAGGTGGCTCCTCCGAGCCAGGGGCAGAAAGCAGAGGCGAGGTGGTCACCATGTCCCCAAGGAGTGTCTGGGCACTGACATATGGTTGGGGCATGGTACCAGGAAACAGATGCTATCCTAAAGGGCACATGCACGCAATACCCACTCCTAGCCCTGACACAGCTGGCCGAGTTCGCAGGCTTCTCTGAAGGGTGAGGAGGCTTGGAAGGACCACGGGCACCAGCAGAAGCTGGCAGAGCCGGAGATGCTTTTACTCTGTTGGCAGTGGGAGCAGCAGCAGAGGCTGGCAGGGGTCCTTCCCACCATTCACCTCTGTCCCAGCCCCAAACTCCTTCTCTTCCTAACTTGGTCCTTGAGAGACCCTGCCCGCAGGGACAGCCAAGAACTGGCAACACTGATCACAGCATGGTGTCCCTCTCCTTGCATCCAGCCCTCCTCAAAGGAAAAGGACCCGAAAGACAGGCAGAGGTGTCCCCCACCTTTGACTTTAAAGCGTCAGGTCTCCACCAGGGAGAAAACGTGGGGCTGATGCACGCCTCCAACTCTGCTGGGCAGGGGTCGCTGGCCGCCCCTTCACCCAAGCGCTGGCCCCCTGCTCACTGGGACAGCGACAGGTAATCATTTGGCAGATGCAGACCCTCGCCCAACCCCGGGGCTTGGAGATCCTGCCCTGCTCGCTTTGGGGCACTCGCGAGAAGCGGAGGGCACCGCGGGGAAGTTTCGCTACGCAGCCAGAAGCGCCAGGACAGCGACTGCGAGCCTGGAGCTTGGAGCCGCCATACCTCGGCGCAGTGTGCCAGGGACCGGGCGCCCCCGCCCCGGCGCGGACTAAGGGGCCAAGGGGCGCGTGGGGCTCGGCGGGGTCCCGCGGCGGGCCGAGACCACTTACGTGTGCTGCTGGGGGAAGCTGTAGGCAGCGGCGCCCGGGGCGACGAGCATCGGGAGAAGCAGTAGCCACAGCAGACGCATGGGCCCAGACGCCGGGCGCCGGGGGCCGGGGCCGGGCCGGGGGCTCGCGGTCCGCTCCGAGCCGGGCCGAGCGGCGCCGCAGGTCCGAGCCGGCACCGCCATGTTTCCATTCAAGACGCGGCGCCGCGGGGAGGGGGGGCGGCGGCGGGCTGAGGGGGCGCGGGCGGCGGGCTGCGGGCGACGAGCCGGCCTGTGCTCCGCCGCCGACTGCTCCGCGCCGGGCCTCCGGGGCTGCACCGGCCGCAGCGCCTCTGCGGGCTGCGCGTACGATGCCCCGTCGCGCTCGCTCCTAGCGCTCTGAGCGCCCGGCCCGGGACCTGCGCTCAAATAGCGGCCGCCGCCAACCTGCCGGCGCCGCCCTCCCCTCTCCCTACCTCCCCACTCCCTCCCCGGCCGGCCCGCCCCCGCGCGCCCCCGCCGCGGCTACGCGCCCGCCTGTGCCCGCGCGCCCTCGTCCCCGCGCAGCCCCGAGACTGCCCTACTGGCCCGCACAACCGAGTGGAGTTCAGGCGTGCGCTTCCTGCGCCCAGGGCGCGGCTTGGTCCCCACACCTCGGACCCGGGAGGTTCCTCTGCGCCTCCCTCACAGAAAAGAGCCTTTCTCGGGAGAACCCTGGGCAGGCCCGTGTGACCCTTCTGATGGCTCGACCTTCAACAGGCTTAAGGCCTGGAGTCCCAGGTTTAATGATGGCATGGCAGGTTTCAACAGACCAGAGAAAGGGGTAGCAGTGCCTCACCACCATCACCACCACCACCACCACCACCATCACCCCTGCCCTGTGCTTCCAGCTACAGAAAGATCTCTCTTTCTTACGCGCGTATAGCCACTGGAAGAAATAAAAAACCTGAATCTTCTGGTCTGCTGAGCAGGACCCTCAATGCAGCTGCTCACTTGTCAGGGGCTGAGGATGGCAGAATACAGCCCCCTTCGGCTGAGAGGTCACCCAGTGCAGGGAAGAACCCAGCCCCCACCACCCCAGCTCCCAAGACTTGCACAGCCACACTAACTAGTCAGATTCCTTCAGGGCCAAGGAACGCATGCCTGCAGAGCCATCATTTCTGTCCTAGAAGACTCTGGCTCTTTCCTGCTTCCAGGAGAAGCTGGGGCTTGTTTCACTCACAACTACTTAGCTTGCGAGAGGCCTCCGTTTCCTCCCCTGTGAGTGGGTGGGCGCTCCTCTCCGTTTTCAGAATGAGATGAGAACGTGGTGAATGGCTTGGTAAACAGCACATAAATAGGGAAGAACATCCTGGGATCCTTCTGAAGTTGTCCCTGAGCCCAGCTTAGCCCTCAGGACAGACTGGCTGGGAGGATGCTCCCCACCAGCCTGGCAGAGGGCTAGCCCCCTCAGCAGTAGCTGCCCACAGATTCTACCTAACACAGAGAGTGCGTGACAATAACTGCTGGACAACTTAGTTCAGACATGTGCAGAAGCCCATGGCTTCCGATGTCCCAGCAGGTTTCCTGCTAACCACTCACAGATCAACCCAAGGAGGATTCACGGTTGAAGATCAAAGAGCAGTATGAGGGCCACGGAGGTGGTCATGAGGGCTGGGATGGGGCACAATCTCATTTTTACTTGCTTCCCAGTCCTGTTGTGATTCCCTCACCTTTGTCCTACCCCTACAGGGTGGGAGTGCTCCCTTCATTCCTAGAGGTCACTACTTCCCTGACCTGATTGACCTTCAGAGGTCAGAATGAGGTTTACCAACAGTCCCCCCAAAAACATTATCGGAGGACAGTAAGGCAGAGGCCGGAGACTCTAGGCCTTAAACTCCACGACCCATGAGTAGGAAGGCCCTAGTGGACTCTAGGAGGCTAGATCAGGCCATGAGATAGCCAGGGCCCTTGGTGAGCCAAATGTCTGATTGTGCTGGATTTCTCACTCCTCTCTTCCAGACTGGACAAAATGAGAGGATTTTGCTCTGAAGACTTAACAAGCCTAGGAGAAGCAGCCTCCTTCCAGCCCCTCCTCTTGTTATGTTTCTGTTGTCCCAGGTCCAGGAAGGACTATCCAAAGATGGCCTCCCCTACCTGTTTGCTGGACAATTACTTGTGCTTATAGCCCCAGAAGATCAGCACAAAACATATAACTCCTCCCGGGCATCCTATGGGTGATGGTCACCTTCCACAGGCAGAACTTGCAGTGGCCTGAGAAATGTCACGGGTAACCTGTCTGCTGTGTCAAAAGGCTGTGTGTGAGGCACCTGGAGCCAAACTAGATACAGCAATGGGCACTGGTGGCTGGATATTTCAGCTGCAGCCTCTGCAGATGTGCACCTAATTGAGGCCGCTGGCATAGACAGAAAGACAGGAGATTTTGGTTGACAGGCCGTTAAAGGAAGACAAATAAGGAAGGGAGGTAATTAAGAGTAAATGGGTAGTAAGAGTTTACACATTCCAACTTTGGAGGCACACGATAATCTTGGCCTCATGGTGACTGGCTCCAGCCAAAGGCTGAGTTAGGAGGAGAAACTGTATCTCCTCAGGGAATGGACTCCCAGGGCAGCCCACTGACAGGTTCAGCAGGAAGAGTCTGAGGCCATATAACTGGGCCAAGGTGCCTACGCTGGAAGATGCGGTGTAGCCGCAGGTAAAACTGCAGTCATTGGTAGGTGCTAGTTCTGCATACAGGCCTAAGGGAGATCTGCTTAGCAGCCAGAAGAGACTAAGAGCTTTATAGACTACTAGGCTTTACTCTGCTGCTCCATGGAAGCGAAAGCACATCACAAACATTTAGGACATGTGAGATGGCAGAATTCCCATCTCCAGCTGTCTTCCCTATCACTCTTTAGTCTCTCAAGCCTCCTTATTCAGTGAAAACTGCAGCCCTGTGGCTTTAGTTCTGTAGTGTCTTCTGCCTGAAATCCCTTATCTCTACCACTTGCATCAGGGTGTTCATGAACTCATCAGACCACATATGCCAGGAGGCCTTCCTGTGACCACCTCTCTTCTCTCCAACTATCTCATCTCATCTCTCCTGCCTTCTCCCTACCTGAACATGTATGCACTGGCTTCTGCCTCAGGATCAAAAAGACATCTGTACCCTGGACCCTTGACAAGCTTGGACTAGAGGCCATCCTCTGGGGCTCATACATGTATTGGCAATGAGGTAGAGGTTGGGGGGGTCACAGGAAGTGTTGGATTAAGGAATCTTTTGGGTGGCAGAAGAAGGGGCTTGGGAATATATTCAGGAACGCTGGTCTGGCCTGGACAGAAGATGAGTCAGTTTTAGCAACAGACAATGCAGGCTGTGTAAGCAAGTCACCTAGCCTTTTGGGTCTGTTTCTTCATCCATATAGGGGCAGACATGGTCTCCATCAAACAGGAGTAGCCTGAAGACCCAAAGCATATAGAATCCTGAGGGGAAGACTTGGCACAAGAGCTAAATGAAGATGAGGCAGAGAAACTCAAGCATCCTCAGAAAAGACAGGTCCTATCCATAGGCAGGGAATAAAGGCTTCCTGGAAGAGAAGGAAGGTACTCTAGCTCAGTCTTGCAAGGTGAGCAAGATGGGTGGCCATTAGGGGAGGGGTATGAAGGGAGACTCCAGGGGCTGAACATATCTTGAGCCAGTATCTGCCATCCAAGCCAAACTGACCCAGTTGTGTCTCTACCTGGGTCAGATAAAGTCCAACGTTGGCATTCCTGCCTCACCCCACCCATTCAGATATGCTTATTGTCTCTCTCCTCAGGGCTAGACTCAGTGGTCCCCTGGGACCCCCAGTTTGGACACACTCATGCATGGCTGCTAACAGCACTTTACTTGCTAGCTACTGTGGCTTGCCCATAAATTCTTAGGGAGCACTGAAGGATATAGTGCTCACCACTGTGTGAACATACTCCAGATGTGTGTAACCTCCAGATACAAGCAGAAGAGGACCTCACTTCTGAATGCACTGAGAATACTTCAGGCATGGTGGCACATCTGTAGTCCCAGCTACTCAGGAGGCTGAGGTGGGAGAATCGTTTGAGCCCAAGAGTTTGAGGCTAGCCTAGATGACATATTGTGATCTTATCTCAAAAACCAACAAATAAGGGCCAGGGGTATAACTCAGTGGTTCTGGCGCCTGTCTTGCAAAAGCAAGGACCCGGGTTTGATCCCCGGTAACCACGTAACAATACTGGGTGTGGAGACTCACGCTGAGCAGCAATCAGTACCACATACCACAGTGCCAGGCCTGGTGGCTCACGCCTGTAATCCCAGCACTCGGGAGGCAGAGGCAGGAGGATTGCTGTGATGTGAGTTGGAGGCTGAGCTCAGGGCCAGCCTGAACCACAAAGTGAGACCTTGTCTCAAAAAACCTTAAAAAGAAACAAAACAGAAACCAACAAACAAATAAAACAAAAGAAAAGCTTCAATAGAGACCCACTATCGGTCTGGCACACTTTAGTAAGTGGAAAGGGTTTGAGTTTAACCCTCCCAGGAAGTGTGAATTGTCACCATCAGCACATCAAAGTTGGAGCCAACTCCCAGGCTACATCTGCCAAAGCCCAGGAGACTCCTTGCTAAATAGGAGATACTGAGGCCCACAGAAAGGGAGACACTTGCCCACGGCCACCCAGTGATCAACGCAAATTCGGTTGTGGATCTTTAAGTCTGAAGCCTGGGTTATCTTCCCAGATCTGTCTTCTTATGATGAAGAATGAGGCTGACCATAGCTTTGATGTCCCTATTTTGGCTTCTGACAGGAGAGAAGCTAAAATCTCAGTATGGGGCTCATAGGAGAACCAGGCCTGGTACTGCAATGGTGACCCCATGTTTAGACTTTCATTATCATGAGGGTCACTGAATTCAGCTTACGTGGCCCAAAAGAGATGTTGGTAATCAGGTGAGATTCAGCAGGTGTCAGGGGCTTGATCCTTGGCTCTGGGAGCTCCTTCGCTTTGCAAGTGATTTAACACACAGGAAAAACATGGTGAGTACCTCAAACCATGTACAATTCTAGCAATGTAGTTGCACTGTGAAGCCCAGGTGGTTAGGGAAGGCTTCCTGGAGGCACCAAACTGGCACAAAAGAGCAGGGAGGGTGTGGCTAGATGAATGGCTATAGGGAGGGGAGAGGAGAATCCCTGGCTGGGGGTTTGAGAAAAGGCCTAAGACAGAGTGGGAGGTCATCTCCTCTGGGGATGAGGCACAGGCCCTTGGGGTTGTGAGTGTCTGAGTAAATGAGCTCCTGGGAGAGGCGGGGAGGTGGGCGGGACTTGGCTTGGCTCAGAGGTGCAGATGAGCCCTATGTCAAGACAGTCTCTTTGCTCCTGCACCGAAGACCCTGGGACGCTGGGTAGGCTCATCTTTAGAGAAGAGGAGCAAAAATAAGGTGATAATGGGCGCTGAGTGCAGGAAATTGCAGTGTTACCTTTGCTGCCTTGGCTGCTTGCACAAAGCTTAGGTCCTCCTTGCCCAGGTCCAGGAGGGATGTGTGTGGCTGGCCAGCTGGAGAGACTGCCCCCACTAGAAGCCCTGCCTCGGCAACAGTTCCTCATGTGTCCCCAGTATCTCTTCTGCGTAGTCTGGAGTTTTTCTCAAAGAGGCTGGACCAACCTACTTATTTCACAAAAGTGGAAACTGGGCCCCAGGGAAGGGCAAGGGTTGTCCCAGGGTTACAACGACCAGAGAGATTTAGACTCAAAACTAAAGTCTGGATTCTGTCCCATGTGTCCCCTCAAAACCTCTGGGGCCCTCAGAGTTTTCTGAACCTCTTCTATGCCCATAATCTGATCCAAATATCTGCCTGGTAGGTGGCAGGGTACACATTTACCGTGGTCGAGTCATCCAGGTCTAGGAGCTGGGCTTAGCCCCTCCTCCCCCATCTTCACCCCACTCTAGCAAGAGAAAATGAGAACAAATAAAAGAGAGAAATTCTCCCCCTCAGAAGAACATTAGATGTCTGAATGGCTTTCGAATAAATAAAAGTCTCCTCAGAGCCCCTGGCCAGCACTGACAGCAGCTCTAACTCTCCGCAAGATGTGTTTTTTTGCCTCCAGGTGGAAGTGAAGGGTATCAGCGGTGGCTAAGTCAGGCTCTGACGGAGGCAGCCCTCCATCACTGCCTAATGTCCCATCAGTGTCTCTGTGGAATGGCCATGGCAAATTGCCTCCTCTGATAGCCATTCTTCCACCGCTCCGGGCTAGTCAGAGGAGGATGAGGTCCGGGGATTGGCCTCCCCAGCCCAGGTAGGGAAAGAACTTTGCCCATAGTTTTCTGTCTTGCCCTCTGCCCTCAGTCATCATGGAGATAACTTATCCTAATTTTCTCATTTTGCCTAGCAGAAGGCAGAGAGGGTGTTGGTGACTTCGTCAGTGAAGTCAGTAGTCCAAAGATACATGTCCTGAAGGACCCAGTGAATCATGAATGAGGGGCCCATTTCTGGACAGGGGCTCTCTGAGTGTAGGAGCACGTGTTAAACCAGTGGCCTTCCCCTCAGTGACACAGATGGCACTTGAGTGGCTGCAGTAGGTACTGATGGACATGAAGTGACAGGAGACATGAATGCTGGACCCAAGGAAGTGGGCTCTCCTGTGACAATAAAGGGAGAAGCTCTGAGAAAAGTCCTCAAAACTTCTGCTAGAAGAATCTCTTGGCTCTGCTCATCAATCCTTTAGTGGATTAGCCTCGGCTAGGCAGTTGAGGGAGGGCAGGACCTGGCTCCATCATCATTTAATTTAACTGATGGCTGCTTTTTCTGTGAGGGGCAGTTAGCACTTCATTTGTTGAGGATGGAGGATGGATGAGTCCAGGGAGTTTTTTTCTGAGTGTTGAGGGGAGGTTGAGGTTGTTCAAGGTGACATCAGGGCCGGTAAGAGCATCTTACTGTGAGCAGCTAGAGGGCTCCAAAGAGGTTCCCCTGCTGCACCACATGAGACCTCTCCTTCCTGGGAGGTGATGCTGGCCCTTGGGAACAGCCCCCACCCCAGTTCTTTAAACACTTTGAGGGAGGGGAAATGACACAACCAGATAATATTCAATCGGCTTTCCTGTTAGTGTGGCATGGACACCATGTGGAATCCTGGTCCTCGTGCTGTCACCCTTCTCTCTGGGGCTAGGGTTATCAGGCTAAAGCATGAGAGGGAAAAGGAAGATGAGTCTCCTCTGCAGTTGGGTGAAGTGGGCTGAAGTTTAGATACAGGAGAAGTCTCTAGCCATATGACTCCATCCCTTTAGAAAGAAGCTACCAGCCTTGAATGGCAGCAGCACTTGTGATTCAGGAGCTCAGCACTCCCCAGCCCCTCATCCCATGAAATCTTCAATGATGCTGGCCTGAGGGGCAATGCCTAAGGATCATGGAAAGATATCATGGTGGGGTGAGGACTGCTCTTCTTCCTGGGAGTACAATGGAGGCATGGTAGGCAGCAGTAGGGCCAGGAGTTCTGGTTACCTAGGCCATACAAGAGGACAAAGCAAGTAGAAAATCAAGAACATTCCCTTCCCCAGCCTGTGTGGGAATGCCCAGTTAGGCAAACTAGGAGACATCCAGTCTGAATGGAAGATGCAGGTGGTGCAATATGGCAGGAAACACAGGCAGAAATGGGAGCTGAGGGCACAGAGGGCAGGGCTGGCCTGGGGCTTCTGTCTCCTGGGTGGGTTAGCTGAAGAAAGGCAGCACTGTCCAGAAAGTGTGGGGTAAGAGTGAGGAAATGTCCAGGTTGAGTCCAGGAGTGATCGTGACTTGCAAGGATTCTGGATCCCATCCCAACTTGGTCCAGGATATGGAGAGACAGGAAACACCCTGGCATTCTGGGGATGACTGAGCCTAAGAATCACTTTCAAAAAAGCGAAATCTCTGGACACTTCATCCCGTCTCATAGTTGAGCAAACTGGGCTCAGCTCTGTGCTAGGTTCCAGCTCACCTAGTAAATGGTAGCACATCTGACTGACATTCACGGCTCCTGAGTCCTTGCACGAGGCCATCCATGGCTTTGTCTGGTGGTCAAGATGATGCACAACTCCATCTTGTGTTCCACTTGCTGGTAAGGGGTTAGCACTGTGACCAGCAGAGCTATGCAGGTACCAGGAGAGATGCAGAGGGCCCCTCTGGCCTAGAGGTGCCCTAGAGAGAAACTCTGAAGGCTGGAAGTCCCTAATGCAGATCTCAGTCCTGGCCCTGAAGTGTATGGTCATTGGAGATCTTCGCTGTGCTTCAGGCAGGCGGAAGGCTTGGCTGGGAGGCTATGGATGGTAAGATGGGAATGTGGAAGATGAGGGAGGTTCTGCATTCTTATTCCAACTCCTGCAGAGTGCCCCTCACACGCCGCCGTAGCCAGAGCCCTGAATGACAGCTCCAGAGGACCATCTTGCTAAAGTATTAATTTCTAAAGGAGAAAGAAGGAGCTTCAGAGAGGGACGGGCAAAGCAGAGCCTCACTGAAAGACACAGAGAGGCCTTGAGGAGGATCAAAATGTGGATGCTGCAGTTTGCAACAAGCCACTGAGGTCTTGCCTGAAAATCCATGCTGCTGCCTCGGGGTGGCTGGGAGCAGGTCCTGTCTAGGGAGGACTGAGTGAGTCAGACACAGACAAGAGTGGCCTCCTGGGGGACGGTAGTTATGCCAAACAGACGCTGGCCCCTTGGAGGACAAGGCATTGTCAAGTATGGCTGAGTTAGTACACGCTGGGAGTGAGGATTTTGCTTTCAGAGCTCCCCTTAACTGACTCCCAGACTCTCGCGCTATTCTTTGCAGTCACAGCTCTCTGGTTGCACTCAGGGTTCTCTGAAAGCCCCAGTGTTGCTGTAGCGACCCTAACATAGCACAGGTATGGGTGCATACACGCGTGCGCACACACACACTGCTACTCTTCTCCTGGGCACTGCAGGGTACTTCCTGCCCATTCAGCATGGCCTTGTTGCTTATACTTGAAAGCTACACAGGATGACTGAGATCTTCCTACCCCAGGCTTTGCTGTCCCTGGCCCCAAAGAGTTGTTCTTGGCAGATTCTTGAGATCACTGGAAGCTCACGGAGTTTTGCCTCAGTTTCCCAGGAACAGGCACAGCACTAAGGGTGGACTCCACTCTGGAATGCCCCTCTTGCTGACCTCCCCGGGGACTGTGTGTTCACTGTACAGAGGACAAGGGCCTGCCTGAGCCACTGTGACTTATGATTTCCAAGTGAGAATTCTTAATGCTTTCCTTCTGCAAGTAAATGAGAATAATAACTCCCACCACTATTCCCTTTTTTTCAACCCTTTGTCCCCACTACCTACCAGGTACTGGGCTGGAAGGATTTCTAATCTCAAAATAGCCTTCCAATCAGACAGCGTTAGCCCCATTGGGCCGATGAATAAACTGAGGAGCCTGGACTCTAGTGTCCTGCTTAAGGGTGGCTGGGAAATAGCAATGACAAGCTCCAAGTCCCATCCAGCTCTTCTTGGATTGTTGCAAGAGGAGCATATTGTAATCTTTTTCTTTTTTTAATAAGCTCATCTTATCTCAATATGCAAAACTATGCACATGGAATACAAATTAGTATTTCCTGCCCGCTCCCAGGGTGGCAGTACAGCCTTTGGGTTTTACCAATGATCCAAAAATCTGGCTCTCTTCCTCTTGCTTGTACTAGGCCTCTGTTCTGCCTGTCCTACCAAGGAACTTCTAGGCAGGGCTTTGCAGGAGAAAGCAGCAGATTTGTTCCCATGTGGTCTGCTCCTATGGACGAGGCAAGGGCCGTTCCCCCCCTCCTACCCCTCCGTAGACCCCAGTAAGACAGACTGGAACATTTGCATTCTGGGAAACACAAGGACAAGGATCACTCTCTGCTGCTATAATATGGGAAGGCTTTCTGGAGGTGGAAGTTAGAGGGGCGTTTAGATGAAGGAAACTTTGGAGAACTAGTGAAAGATGTCGAGGGAGGATCTGCTCCAGGGACAGCTAGTGAAGCGTTTAAGGTCTGCTTTGTTATGAGGAGCGAGGCCGGGCCATTATGAAGGAGCCCACTGCACTGGAGCAGGCAGGCCAGTAGGCTGGGAGGTGGGAGAAAGGACTGCATCCAAGCGGTGGCCACAAATCATGAGAGAAATATCCCATGAGCACAGGTTGGAAAGGACAGTTATCCCAGCACTATTGCCCGATTCATGACTGGAGAGGTAGCACACAACCAGGGGGCCTAAGTGACCTTGAGCTTGTTGTCTAACATAATTGCATCTCAGTCTCCTTGGAGGCAAAATGGGTTCCACAGGCCCCTCATCCTCC
This sequence comes from Petromus typicus, assembly GCA_004026965.1. NCBI lineage: Eukaryota > Metazoa > Chordata > Mammalia > Rodentia > Petromuridae > Petromus > Petromus typicus. The sequence continues at coordinate 54,123 of PVIR01001996.1, forward strand.
TCTTGAAGCTGTTGAGAGGCCAGGGGACCTGAGCGATTGCTGAGTTATAAATCACTCACTCATGGAAAAGCTATTCCCATGGTGTTCTATGGAGGGAGGTGGGGCAAGAGGCCTGCCCTGGCCCCTGCGCACACTACCTGTGCATGATGAGGAGAGCACCTGGCACGTGCCCGATAGTGTGGAGCCAAGTTACAAGCCAGAGGCAGGACCAAGATTGGGACACACATCACAGTGACCAGTTGGCGAGAGTGAGGCAATGGGCAAGCCTTCCTGTCTATTGCCCAGGAGCACAGAAAGAGTGGGGTGGCCTGTGGGGAGGAGGAGTCTCTCAGAGAGAAATGTGACAGGCAAGGACAAGAGGCAGAGTCTGGGTCAGTCTGGAGTCTTTTTCTTCTGAGGCCCTGGGAATGTTTCAGAGATGGACAGATTTACCCCTGGAAAATTAGGCAGATTGGGCAGTTTCCAGCAGGGAGGGGTCCCATGGAAGTCAGGTCTGTCTCATCCAGGACCCTGGATTTCATACTGGTTTTTAAGCAAAACGTAATTCTTTCTAGACTAAATCTGATGCTGATCCCCAATATGTAACAGCGTGACTGTTCTGATGGAAGGCAGTGAAGGGATCCTGGAATGGAACCAGGGAGCACATCCCGCACCATAGCTGAGTACGGGGAGGGACGGGTGCTGGTTAGGAGGTCTTAGCTCCTGATAGAGTCTGAATTGTCATTTTCACCCTCCCAGAGGGACCCTGGGACAAACTTTCCCAGTGAGGGTTCTATATTCTTATTTGCGATTCATCAGCCTTTTTTGTATCTGTCTCCAGAAAAGGTGTACATCACAGTCCCCACCTCCCAGGCTGCCCCATCATGCAGAGGGGGCTCTTGTTCTTCCTCCTGAAAAACTGAGGTCCTGGCCAGCTTGTCTGCTTCCTGGCTCAGCTAATTGGAATCACTGCCCCCCACTTTTTCTGCCTCTGAGTAAATTATGCGAATTCCCCCAGTCAGAGGCCTGAGTGATGGACAGCCCTGTCACAGCAGCCTAAGTGTTTAGAGAGCAATTGTTCTGGGGAAGGCTGCCATTCCTCAAGCCAGTGCTGTGCAAGCTTCTGCAGAGAGAGCCAGCCGGCCCTGCCCCAGCCCCGGCCCCTTCCCCGCCCCTGCTCTGCCCCAGCCCAGACACCAGCTCCTCCGCCTACCCCATCAAGCATGGGCTTCCGGTACGTTATCCTTGTCATAACAATGAGAGCAGCCAAGAGGTATCGCTCTTAAAGCCTCAACACGCATTTTTATAACCTTTCTGTTTAATAAGAAAGAGACAGCTCCAATTAGCTGGGAATATTCTGCAGAAATGGGATTATTTTAAAAGCTCCGGCAATATTATAAAATAGCTTCAGTAAGTGAACAGCTGTTGCTGGCCCCGCCCGCCATGCACACTGTGCCTTCTGCATCCTTGAGCCGGGGATGGGATGTTCCAGGATCCCTGAGAACTGTGCTCTGGACAGGGACTTTTCCTGGCAGCAAGATGGAAATCATGGGGTGCAGGACACAGAGCCCTCTTGTCCCAAACAGATAGGGGCAGCTTACGCCTCACCCTGAACTTGGACCATAGCCTTGTTGGAGTCCTGTCTTACACCAAAAGGCCCGTGTGGGGATCCCAGTGTTATGTCTAAAGGATCCCCGGTCACTCTGTGGATCCTGTGGCCTGTACATGTCCCCACTGTTGACAGGGCTCCCATCAGTTGCTTGGAGCCCTCTCACCTCTCCAGCTCTCTCATTGAGAGAGCAGACAAGGCCCAGTAAGCCTCATTCCAGCCACTGGCCACCTTCTGAGTCTGCTGTGCCTGCACCTTCCCCAGGGCCAGGTGAGTATGCTACCTGAGGCTCTTACCCGCCTGCTTCTTGGCAACAACTGCCATCTCTTCTCAAAGTCCTCCAGTCTTCCAGGGCCCTCTGCTATTTCTTCTCTCCAGAAGGGGCGCTCTCTCTGATAGTTGGCCTAGCACAGTGGGTAGCTTTATCACTCAATGTGTTTAAGCTGCCAGAGTTGAAGGGTAAAGTCCTGGAGATCTATCCTTTTTCCCTTTCTAGTAGAGCTCTGTAGAAGGGGACAACTCCCCCCAAACCCCTGGTGCTGTATATTATCTACAAAACCAGTGTCAGCTTCCAGTTTCACCTGGGACACTGTGAGCAGTAGCCCAATGTCACTTCTTTCCTTGATCTAGTGCATCCTCTGTGGGGAGGAGTTGGAGGCGGGGCCCTTGAGGGGGACCTGGGTCCTCTTTGCCGCTGGGCAGAAGGACAGAAGACAGAGGGACAGAGGGCTCTGGCTTCCTGCCCCTATGTCTGCTTGCTTTGAGGCTCCCAGAAATTATTTTGTAATGCTTGGTCCTCCTGAAAGCTCAAGCTGAAGAGTTAGTGACATTCACAGGGATGGACACAGTTGGAAGGGACTCGTGTCATTGTACAATAGTGGAAATTAAGTTCAAGCACAAGGAGGCTCTGAGACTATGCTCTAAGACAGGAGGAGCCCAGGTTATCAGCTTCAGTCCAGGCACTTGACTCTTTGGGGTTCCAGCACATGTGTTGATGGCGTCTGAACTCTCATCCTTCTGTGAAGGGCTGAATGAACCCTGCCTCGGTTACTCCGGTGACCACAGGGGTCTCCCTCCCTCTCTTTCAGAAACAGTGAGATTCTGTCACTGAGCACAGGATTCCTGGACTGATAGGGTGCAGATGAGACTGGGGGTCAAATGGTGCACAAGGCAGACTCCTGTGGATGTTCTGTGACAGAATCAGGCAAGGACTGGGTCAAACGGGGCCCACTGTCGTCTCTAGATGCCCCACTCACTCACCCTGCCAAGTCTCCTGCAGGCCTGGCCAGAGAATGGCAGGACTCCAGGTTTCCTTTGAGACTATGGGAGGAACAGCCCCAGGGACCACGAAGCAGCCCAAGGGAGCTGCTGCTGGAGCCAGGGCCCAGGCTCACCAGGCCCAGGGCTTAGGCACACTCCCTGGGGAGTGAGAGCAATTTGGGGACATCCTCGGGAGGAGATCGCAGCCCAGGAACTGCAGCATGATGCAAATGCACCATGTGCTAAATGGGGAAAAATGAATTTTACACCCAGACAAAGTGACTTTTATCATGTTAACGACCATGGTTTGCTCATCATGTCTGGCACAGTGAAATGGGGCCTGTGGATGTTTTTTCTTTTAGTTCTGCTTTTAAATGGAGGCATTTTCCCCTCTCAGAGCAGACAAGCCAAGCCCCTCAGATTAGGATGACAGAAGTGCCAAGTCAGCAAAAACAAAATGGGAGATTTAAAAAAAATTTTTTTCATCTGTGCCTTCCAACAGAACCAGCTGAGAATGAGGAGGTGGGGTGTGGTATGAAGAGGCCTGGCCAGGAGGCAAGATTCTGCACTGACCTTGCGTATCCCTATGTGATCTTGGACCTGCCTCACTCATTCCTGATCTCAGTTTGCTCACCTGTACCTGGAGGGAGATGAGCTGGATGCAGAGGTTCCTACAGTTTGAGAGATGTTTTGCCCTGGTCTTGCCCAAATACTATGGAGGCATCTAGGACATCAGATGGGATGTCCAGAGAGTAACTGGGGCAGCCATTATTGACTCCATGGTGCCTCCAGGCCAGTACAAGGTTTTGCGTGGAAGGGGCAAAGATATTTGCTTAGGGAACCAAGACTACTTACTTCCCTGACTTTTGCCAGCAGTGTCCAAGCCTGGCTCCATTGGCCAAGTCCCTGCACCCTCCCATAGCCTGCATCTGGTACATACCAATGGCATATGGCAACTCCATATTGTATCTATCAAGTTTCGGGAAAACACCATCTGAGGCTTGTACAGGTGCCCAGCGTAGCACCCAGCACCCAGCTTCCCAGAAGCAGCCTGTGGTGGGCCTACGGGCGGTGCACACTTAAGGCAAATAAAGAGGCCTTGGACTGGCATATCTGGGAACCTCTGTCTCGACACTGAGCAGGACTGCTCTGGAAGTCTTGCCCAGAGCAGACAGGCCAGGCATTTGAGGAACGGGGAACAGTAGACAATGAGCTAGCCCCAGTGGAGGTAATTAATCAATGTTCCAGGCCTTCTGTCTGGGCTACTGTGATCACTGCCTTGCCTGTGCTCTGGCAGAAAGTAGGGCCTGGACCAGTCTGATGTGCGTGGACCCAGCTGCTGTCCATGTCCTCATTGCTGGCACAAACACCATCACCAATGTTTCTGTCAATAGTTCATGTTGTCACCATCATTAGCACCATTCCAGACCCCACGGCTATCACTGCCACCACTACTCTCACTTTAGCGGTAGCCCTCCGCCATCCCCCTTCACACTCAAGGCCTTACACCTGTCTCTTCCATTTGATGCTCCTCACCATCCAAAAGACACACAGGCACCTCTCTGGAAGGGAGATTGAGGCACAGAGAGGGAAAGAGCCTGGTAGCTAAACCAGGGTGAGAATCAGGCCTCCCAGAATTAGCCTACTACCACCTCCACATTCTCCTGCCCTGCCCAGTACCACCTGCCCATGGTACCTACTTCTCTCCTATCAGTCAGGAGGGGCTCAGGCTACAACGACTACAACCTAAATCTTTCTGGCTTAAAATAATAAAGGTTGATTTCATTTCTTTTCTTTATGGGTCAGCTGAGACTCTGTTTCATGTCATCCTCATACTGAGGCTCAGCTGACCAAACAGTCAAATCCTAGAAAACTGATCATCTTCATGCCAGAGGGAGAGAAGGTCCCTACAGGTCTAACACTCAGCACTCCAGGCCCCTGAATGCCTGGGTCTGCTGGGACGTACAGCTTTTGCTCACCACTCACGACACACAGCCCCGCCTGACCACCAGGGGCTGGGAATGTGCTATTCTCCCTTTAGCTTGGAAGTGGGGAGATGGGCCCCATTTGACTGTTGCAGGCAGAAGCCATTATATTCCTCTCCTTTTTGCCTTTCTCCACCTCCCAACTCCATAGACAATTTCTCCAGTGGGTCAGCAGGACTGTGAGGGTTGAAGTAGGCTTTCCTCAGTCTTCCTGGGATTAGAAGCTGGGTCTCCTGCTCAAAGTCCTGTTCCCAGACCCTGGAGGACATTCTCTCAGTGAAGCAGAGAGGGATGCTCATGGAATTCCAGCTGAGGAAGCTCTTGGGAAGAGGCCACTGAACTAATAGCACCTGACAGCCTCTCACGTTCCTGAGGAGTCTTGGGGGAAGGGAGTTGGGGTCCAAACTGGGCTCAGATGCTTTGGCCACAGGGATGACAAGGGTTGCAACAGGAGACCCTGGGGCAGGTACCAGCTGGGAGGGGTTCTTGGGATCCAGGAAGGGAAACAATGGTTCAACTGAGAGAGGAGCCAAGACAGAGGAGTATGAATGAGGTGGGCACAGAGAGGCCTCAGGTAGCAACGAGAGGCCACTGATCAGCTAGTGCTAGGCTGTGGGCCTCGTGGAACCCTTTGGGAGACTCAAGCCACACACTAGTCCACATATCTAATCTGGATGGGTATTCCTTGCTGCTTGGCTTTCTAGGGGTTGAGCTGCAGGAGCAGACTGAAGCTCAAGGTTGGTGGGCAGTCGTGGTGGTGTGGTTGGAACCTCAAATAACAGGTCTGTAATGCCAAGGTTCAGCCCCAGGACTCCAGTTTCATATTCCATCATTACAGGGCCATGAGAGGGGCAGTGAGGTGGCAGGATGGGGTGGCCCAGGCAAGCCCGTCGCTAATTCTCCTACATGGTGCCCGCGCAGGGAGGGTGGCTCACTGCTCATCATCCATCACTGAGCTCCAATGGCTGGTGATGATCAATAAGACAATTATCCTGTCATTACTGATTGCAGGCCTGTGGCCAGCTGGCTGCTAGAGGGGTGCACCCAGGTATGAGGGAATCTCTGATGAGAACAGCACCCACTTGGGCCCAGGAAGGGAGCGTGGAGGATGCAGCTCATGGAGGTTGCCGGGCTGGACTGCAGACTGAGTGCTGTCTGGCAAGCCATCCCCCAGGGGGCTGCTAAAGGAGAGGGGGGGCAGCCCAGTCCCTCATGGGCTGAGGGGAGTTGGCCTATCGGGTCAGCTCTCTCCCCTCCTTTTGATATCAGCCTAAACTGGGAGGGAAGGGACCCTCAGGGAAGCACAGAATTGAGAATGTCCCAGCCACAAGTTAAGAGCTTTCTTCTGCTCCCACCAGGATTCCTAAACACTCAGCCAGAATAATACTTTACTGAAAGTAAACACTTCACTGCTTCCCTGAGTCCCCTCATCTCAGGTGCTCAGGCAGGTGTGTGTCATAGGCAGTGGGTGTGGATCTGGCTGCTAAGGGAGGCAGGAGTGACCACTACCTTGCCACCTGGGTCCCAGCTCCTGACAGATGCCCAGGGTCCCTGTACCCTGTGTCCTTTGGAGGGCAGGGCAGGCTCTGCTGAATCAGTTGAGAGCAACCAGATCTGCCCTGCTGTGGCCACCTCATCCCCCAAAGTTCTGCTTCTTGTCCTATTCCCAGCGCCACAGAGGGGAAATCTCTCTCCATCAGAGGGAAGGGACGAAAGGAGAAGTGATTTATTATTCTATTCCATTATGCCTGTTTCCAGAGAAACTAATTATGGTGCATTGTTGTATTAGATACTTTCAGAAAGATTACATTTTCTTACTTTCGCCGATAAAAAAATTAAATCCATCAGTTTTCCTAAACACATTACAGTAAAGACAGTCTTGCTCCTTGTAATTATTAATCAGTCGGATTTGGGGATGCAAAGCATTTGACTTAAGCTCAATACAGTCACGAACAATGTCCCAGGATCGTATTTGGTACTGAAACAATTTTTCAATTTATTAAAAAGTCATTAAGGCGGTCGAGGTGGGAGGAGGGCTGGACTGAGCTGCTGAGTCAGGGCGTGCGGCTTTGGGGGTGTTTGAGAGCAGGAGGAAAAACCAGGTGTGTCTCATTCCCAAGCTTGGATGTCCCTGAGGGGTCTCTTCAGTTAAAATGAACTCTGGGAAGTGAACCCCTGTCCCCCCACCTATCCAACCCTTGCCAATCCATTTCTGCAGAGTTTTCCTTCCAGGATCTGAGCTTAAAGGGACAGCAAGGTGGCAGGAAGAAGCCACTCATGGGAAATAATTTGCTGTACCGAGCCTTCGGCCCTCATTCTGTGGTTCTGCACAGAGGGCTGAGTCCACCTGACTCCCCCCCCTGGCAGGGAGATAGGCCCCTCCTACCAGCTCCGATTCTTGGAGCCCTCAACTGGGGACATGTGGCTATTCGGAAGGACACCTGGTGTGGCCGGGTGCCTCGTTCCAGTCACTGACCTTGCTCACTCAATCATTTAATTACTCCTCTGACACTTCCTACTCCCAGAGGGCTTTGCAGGGGTTTAGAGGCTGGCAAGCCACAGGCCCAGCTTAGCCTGAGTCCTGGCTCAGGTCAGGGAAGAAGGGTGTCAGTGGGGTCTAGGTATCAGTCATGGATCAGACACCTTGAATTGCTGATATCGGACAAATCAGAATACCTCATTGAGCTTCAGTTTCCACATCTGGAAAAAGGACTGATTCTGCTGTCTCCTCACTCAAGAAAAGGGAGATCAGATGGCCTGTGTCTGTCCTTCCTCTGCCAGAGCTGTCATGCCCCCCAAGTCACCCCTGCCACCATTAGGTCAAATCTGGCTCTCCTTCAGGAGCTGCCCCCACTAGCTGGAACCTCTAGGCCCTCCCTGAGTTCTCCTCCTGGAGAATTCCACCCACCCTCCTTCAGGCCTCTACTTCAATGACTTCCCCTGAATCTTAGCTGGAGAACCTCTGGGTATAACATACCAGTCCTAGGGAACATCCTCTCACTCTCTAGTGCCTGGCGAGGACCTCATCTGCCCCTCCTAAGCCTGGATCCAGAAAGGGCATTCCCCCCCAGACACCAGAGACCTACCTGGTTCTACCCTTCATGTGAGATCCACCCTGACACAACCTAGGACCTGGCTGGATGGGGTAAACTATTTTTTTCTGTGTTGTACTAGGAGGATCTGAGACCCTGGTGCCAAGAGACCAGATAATTCTGGCCTGAGATTCTGTGTAACAACCAGTCCTCCGAGAGTTGCTGTCCCCTCCCAGATCAAGGCCCTTGGCTGGACTATTGCTAGGAGGAACAAGAAAGGGAATCTACTTTCAAAATGCCAGTTCCTTGTGACCTCACCTGGGGCTGCCTTTGTGTATCTTAGTTTCCCCATATATAGTTTGGGGAGCTTATGTAGTTTCCCCTTATGTAGTTTGGTAGTATCTTAGTTTACCCATTTGACTAGCTCAACAGAGCTCGAGTTGGGGATCAGACATCTGAGTGGAGGGAAAGTTCCAGAGGAAAAAGAAGAATCTTCGAGGGCTGGAGGTAACCACCAGCATCTCTGGGATCCCTGGCAACACTGGGACAGAGCTTGAGTGCAGTCGAATTCCAGGCCCCTGCTGCTCCTCACTATCGTGGCCCACAGGTTGCAGAGAGGGATCAGGGTGCCAGGCTCCCTACCCCTCCCTCTGCCTCTCACCTGCGGGCAGGTGGAATTGAGCATGTTCCAGACACTCTATTTCCTTGGAATTTATTGAGGGTTTTATCTTCCCTCCTTGATCACTGGTGAGGGAAAGAGAGGGCATGCTTGGCTCCCTCCCCTCCAGAGGGGCAAGGAAGAGCAGCCTGGCCACCCTCGAGCTTGGAAAATAATGTCTGAACCCACCTCAGTAAACCCTCCTTCTCCACATGAGGCCTCGTCAGAGCCCACGGGTACAAGAAGGGGATGGCAGCCATTTAAGCTGTCACCAGCTCCATCAGAGGATTTAAATCACTGGCACAGAGTAACAGCACTGCAGATTACAGCACGGGAGCCACGTGGGCACAGTGAAGCAGAAGCAGGGGTGGGTGCAGGAGGAGAGGATGGTAGTGCAGACCAAAAGCATCACCCTGGTATTGGTGGGGGCCTCTTTTCAGCTGAGGCCAGCCCAGTGGGAAGCCCTGAGCACCCCACCTGTGTGTCCACCCAGACCAGTCCACTATGGAAACCCCCACATCCCTGTTACTGCATGGCTCATCTCCAGCTAGGATGCATTCTCTGTGTCCTCCAGATAAGAGCTGAGGCCTTGGCTTATGTCTTCCCCTATCTGCTTATGTACTTTGCACCCATAGGCTTCCCAGCCATGGGCACCCCTGAGAGGGGGAGTGGGGGCACCTGGCAGGGAGCCTGCCTGCTCCTGCTCACGAGCGCCCAGCCATTGTCTCTGATTGCATGGTATTAGCTGTAAATTACAGCCTTTGGGAGGCCGCATGTAAAAATAAAATAAAATAAATGTCAAAAGACAGAGAAAATATTGATTCTTCAGGGAGAAGAAAGGATAGCTTGGTTAAATTAAAACTTTGAGAGGTAGAAGAGTACAGGAAGGTGGTCTCTAGGCCCAGAGTAGCCTGTGGGATTCTAGAGGTAACCTGGGAAGACCACCATTCAACTGATCAAAAAACACTGATCAGGAGATACTGAACAGGCTAATATGGGGGAGGAACAAACAAGACAGATCCCCCACCTGTTGGAGGGATAGCACTTCATGAGATTAACCAGAAGGGACCCAAGCATTGACTCAGGCAAAGGGAGGCTGCTAGTCTGCCCGAGCGGAGGGGTTGTGGGAGCTCTCCGTGGTTCTGATAACCATTTAACAAGGGAGAGGTTGGTCTCCCCCACATACACTGCCCAGAGGATCCAGATAAGAACCACACAGAGCCTGACCCACCCAAGTACCCCTGTGTAATCACTCATTTTCTAGTATTTCTTCAGCCTTTTAAAAAATCCTCTTCCACTGAAAAATGGAGAGATTTTCCCAAACTCTATCAGCTAGAACACAAAGGAAGAAAGGAGATTAACAGTTAACTCAGGAAGTTCTCAGTGATGTTTCCCAACCAAGTGGCATTTCCCACTGGGATCTAAAACTGACCCCTTGAAGCTGAGGCAACATTTGTGACTGAGTTGAGGTGTTTCAAGTCCAAAGTGAGAGATAGAAGTTCCTGGATGGATTGGTTGAGAAGGGCCAGAATGGCAGGAGATACTTGACCACCACCCTCACTACCACAAGGAGTCTAGATCCCCAGGAGGCACACTTGGAAGGACAAGGTCAATACTGAGGTAGCGGCTCTTTTTGTTAGAGGCTTCTGAGCATCAGGTTAAGTGACCATTTGTTTCATCAGTGGTCAGAATGGATATCTGAAAGGACATTTCACTTACATTAAGAGACTCCAGGTCCTTCACTACCTATAGCCACAATGAAGAGGGTCCAGGCCAGCTCTTCAGGCTCCTTTTCTATTCTGAAAGGGGTCACAGCTGAGGTATCTGCTGGGTGCCTGCCCCAAGGGGCAGATGAACCAAGTACAGCAAGGCCTAGGAAGCTAGACAGAGCATGAGCTGAAAAGTGCAGTCAAGGGGAGGGTTCTCTGAAGGCAAGAACAGCTCATCACCAGGCCTAGAAGCACCTGGCTATATATCTCCCCTCATCCCACCCTGCAGCCTCTACTCCACCCATCTAGCTTTCCCCTCCTCTTGAGCCTACCACTCAGTCCTACTTGAGCTCAGACTGCAGCAGACAGAGCCCTGATGTGGGTTAGTCAAATAAGCCCTGGAACGGCTTGCACTGTGGGCCCATCAGCAAGGACCCAGGTGTGCTATGGCCTAGGAACACCTTCTCCAGTGAAGGTGTCCTCACAGCCCCTGGCCTGAAAGATACATGCCTTCCTGAGAAGTTCTGGGAGTATCCAGGAATTTCTGCTCTTCTTCCTTCCCAGTAGGCTTAGGATGCCGTGCTTGATTCTCCACAGGCATGCCATCACGCAAAATCTAGCCCTGGCCTCCTCTCCACATTTGAGTTTCCCTGAGCCTACAGCCCAGCTCATTTGCTGGGGTTGCCTGGGCTCAAACATAACTGCAGGGTTCAGGAGGTGCCTGAGGCTGGAGGATTCCTCAAGGAGCCCAAGAGATCCATCTGAAAGTCTCCTCAGTATCTGTCTACTCCCTGCCACAGCACACATCTCTGGTGTCCTTGAACTGTCTCATCTCCCTGAAGCTTGACTCCCCTCTGGTGACCTTTCCCCCCACCCTTTTCCTTCTCACCCCCAGCCTTTTGAACCCCTTGAGTATAATCTTCTTTCTCTCTGAACCTCTCCCTTCCCCAGTCCTAGGGTCACACTGTGGGATTTTACCTTGAACCTCCTTATCACCATCTCCATCTGCCATTTGCCTTCACTGCAACAAAGCAGTTTTCTTTGTGCTTGCCCTGAGCAGTGGGACCAAAGTGAGTGCAGGGATGGAAGTGGGCTATGGAGGTCAGAAATTTCAGCCCGGAGGGGCCTCCACCCTCTTCTTACACCTGGACCCCATTTGTGCCCCCTCATTCCTGGATCACAGGCAGAGGCCCAGACTACTCAAATTAGCTGCTCATTGTCCACTCTCACCCTCTCACCCGGGGCTGAGCCAACCTACCAGATTTGAGGCACATTTTTCCCTATTGTGAACATGTACATCTTACACCATGGACTCAATTCTTTTGAACTGGCATTTGGCTTTTGGGCACTCCTCTGGCCATGCACATGTGCGTGTACACATGCACACACACCTCCCATATGCACACGCACACACACCACCCACACACGCACACACACACACACACACACACACACACAGAAAAACATCTGTACATATGGATAACACAGAATTCCAAGAGGTCAAAGCCAGCAGCTTACCCTTCCCGAACCCAGTCCGGTTGCCTTGCTGTACAGCTGGGAAAGCAGAGGCCCACAGGAGTGAAACATAAGCAGCTGCTTTGGGTGTGAAGAGGACTGTCAAGTCCCAGGGAGGGGCTAGAGGCACGGTCCTCTTTCCCAGGATGCAAAACCCAGTGCAAACACCTCTTTCTCCAGCTTTGAAAGTGAACCTCTAAGCTAGACCATCTAAGCTAGACCTGGCACATTCTCTGTCTGGCCTATTTTCCTGCTCAAGGCAAACAAGCTTTCAGCACTGTGCCCCAGTCCCCATGTCCCTCAGCCCTGGTCTCCATGCGGTGGCCTCCCTTCTCCTTGCTCTCTCTCAGGGCCTTTTCCTCATAGGAAGATAATTTCATGCCCCGGCTAGGCTCTGGAATCTTGACTCCAAGCTCCTGCTGTGTTGTCTCAGATAGGCCACCTTGTATCTCTGAGTCTCTGTTTCCTCAGCAAACAGAATAACAGAATTTTAGTTCACTCACGGTTGTGGCCCTGAAAGGCTGGGCTGGAAAGGACTTACTACAGGGAACTAGGCCCTGTGCCATGTACAACAGTAACAGCAGCGACAAGAAATGGCTGTCTTTTCCTCCGCACCCCTCCCCAGCTTCCCACCCACAGGATCTTTTCTTCTCTTTCAAACTTCTTCCAAGAGCTGCCTGCACCCTAGCCGCCAGTCTTTCTGAGTGCGCACTCCCACACACTCATACCTCCCGTCTACCATGGGAGACTGCCCCTCATGGGAATAGACCACAAATCCACACCTCCACCCGGTACACGTACGCTCACACACGCGCAGCACAAAATGGTAAACAGAATACAACTCATTTGTAACAGAACCTAGTCGTGCCATCCATCTTAAGTTAAAATTCAATATTTCTCAGCTTGGCCTGCTGGGCCTTGAATGAAGAGAACAAAGGCTCCATCCCACGCACGTTCTGGCGGCCTGCTCTGTCAGCAGCCACAGGGGTCAGGGGGCAGGAGGGGCAGGACCCCAGCCAACCTCAAAGGTCAGCATCCTCTCCTGGGGGCTCCCACGGGCGCTACTCTGGCTTCGGCCCTCCTGGAGGTTCAAATAGTCCCTCTTCGATGCTGTGATTTTTTTTCCAGGCCCTTTGGGACTAGTCCAGGATTGGCTGAGGCATCCTAACCAGCTGGAAGGCAGCCTGCACTTCATTTCTACTTCTCTGTCCCTGGCCTCTCCCCTCTCAGGCCACACTCTCCCTGTCCTCCATCCCTGCCCAACTCCCCACCTTAGAGTTTGGCCACTTCCTAAGACTCCCTGCTGTTTTGCCCTAGATCGACACTCCTTCTTGTTAGTCCAGAGAATTCCTCTCCACTGTCCAAAGCTCAGGGCAAATACGTTTTCCTGTTAAGTAGCCAGCCCTGACCCTCCTGAGAACGCCGAGTTCAAAGGGGCGATTGAAGCCGCTTGGAGAGCAGGCCACAGGGACTTTCCCTGCCCAACCAGGCGGGCGAGAAGGCCCGCAGAGACCACGGGACCAAAGGGGAGCAGGGACCAGGGCAAAGACCTCGGCAGGGGCCAAAGGGGAGGAGCAGTGCAGTCCATGTGAGGTGCTTGGTTGTGGCTTCAGAACAATAAACTAGACTCTCCCAGCCTCAACCACGAGCCGGCCGGTCACCGGCTGCACCTGCGGCCGGCAGCGCGCCCATGCCGTGCATTCCTCCACCGGCGTCTGATGGCCCGCCGCGCTTCCTCCGCAATGGCCTGTGCTGTTTACGAACCTCTTCGGCTTGGAAATAGACTGTCTTTCCTGAACGATTTTCTCTTTTCCCATTTACTAAACATTGATTTCCCCCCTCCTGCGCCTCTAATAGAGCAGAAACCAATACGTCTTTGTTTGCTTTTCTCGCGTCCGGGCTCGGCGGTGGCGCTGGGGTGGGACTCCGCGCATGTGCACTGAGCCCAGCGTTCAGCCCTCAGCGGCCGCAGGGGGCCGGTGTCTGGGACACCGCGGCAGGAGACCGCGTCCTCGTGTCCTCGCGTCCTAGGTAAACGGGCCCTGGGATTGCTGCCTGTGGCAGGGACGCCAGGAAGGGAGCTGCCACAATAGTCGCTCCTCTTTCGCTGCCTGCAGCGCCCTTGGTGATGCTTGTCTCCTCAGGCGCTGCCTTTGCTGTCCCAGTTCCTGTGGGTGAGGCCCAGTGGGGCTGGGACCTTCTCTTCTTCAGACAGTCAGCATCAGATCTGTCAGATCACCTGCTCCCACCTGGCAGGCCCCGGATGGAAGCCTGGCACGCTAGAGGTCTGGCATGCTAGAGGCCTGGCATGGAGGAAGTGGATTAAAAAAGGAGTTGTCCCTGTTCAGGGGCTGTCATGAAAGCCCGCTCCAGCCTACTTGTGGGATGGGCCCCAGACTGGGGCACCTAGCCTCACTGGCGAGGGGGGAGTGGAGGAGTCTCAGATTTGCAAGGATGAGACTTGGACTGGCCACCCTCCTTCCTGGAGCCCCAGGTTGCTCTTCTGCAAAGCTGGATTCTAGCCACTCCTCTGCAGCAGGGTCACTCCAAGGATTAAGATGGCCTTGCCCTCATTATGCTTGGCATACTGGAGATACTCATTAAAAGTTCCTTTCCAAGCCATGTGTGGTCGTGCATGCCTATAGTCTCAGCATCTGAGAGGCTGAGGCAGGAGGATTGCTTTGAGTTCAAGGTCAGCCTGAACTACATAGGGAGACCCCATCAAAAAAAATGTTGGTTTCCATCCTGACCATGCCCTAGAAAGAAGATTATGAAAGTGAGCCCCCCAGTCACCTGGGACCACAGGCTGACTCACACACTGTCCAGGATGGCCTGAGCTGTGCCCTTTCCCTGCAGGGTGGGCTAATCTCCCTCTGGAATCTTGGGCCTTTACCCAGATGAACTGATGCTACTGACCAGGCTGGTGCTGCCATCTCAATCCTCTGGAGCACCGAGGCTCACCAGTGTCCACCTTTGTGCCCCAGCAAAGCTGCTGTAGCCCTGGGTTCAAATTCTACTGTATCCTGATTAGCTATGGGATTTGAGCACACGAGCAGACTCTTTCCTCTCTGAACCTGCTGAATGGCTCCTGCTTCCTAAGATTGCGTGGAGATCAAATGGCACAGAGGAGCCCTGCACCTAACACTCAGTAGGGAACCGCTGCGAGGGACAGTAGAGGGGCCCAGCCGGAACAAGACTGGGCCTGGGCAAGAGGCCCCAAAGGATAGGTAACAGTTGTGCCCCCAGCTTCTCTCCTCTCTGGTTGTGTAGTTAACTATGTGTTAATCCAGAAGCTGTAACAGGCTCGCAACCACATGACGAGGAGCTTTCCAGATCCCGTATACACATGAGAAAAGGGTGAGCTCAGAGAAAGGAAGAGACTCGCCAAGTCACACAGCAAAAGAGGAAGATCCTAGAGCAGGATGCAGGCCTTCAGCATACTGGGGCCGCGGGCATGGACGGGTCAAGATGGAAAGGGGGCCGTCCGCAGGGATGTGCATGGGATGTACTATGGGAAACGCGAGTCAGCTGGTTCTGTTTAGAAAACTTTCCAGGCATCTTGGCTCTGGCATATCGCTAGTGATCTTCAAATGCAGAAGAGTCTCTCACAGAGCCGTGCCTCATAGAGGAAGGAAAACCAGAGACTGAAGCAGACAGCAGGAGAAGCACTGGGCTGGGCAGATGCGCGGGGGCACTTAGGTGATGGAGGGGCACAAAGTCAGGCTAGCTGACACACAGACGGGCTGGAGAACAGGCAGATGGCTGGGGGGATGAACAGACGTGAGGGTGCATGACAGATAAATGGACAGACTGCAGCAGAGAGCCCTGGGCAGGGTACAGCAGAGCCGAGAGGAGAAAGGCACGCTGGCTAGGGGCGCTTGTGTGAACAGCAGAGAGTGACTTCTCCCTGGGGCAGGGCGAGGAGGCTGGTGCCCTATTAGAGTCAACCTCAGAGGTCAGAGCCATGGGGAAAGCAGGGCTGAAGTGGCAGGTGGGTGGGAGGTGGCTGTGTTCCCTGCCCTGTGGCCCCATGGGGTCCAGGAACACAGGGAAAAGACAGTTTTCTGGTGGGTCTGAATGTTCACATCCCCCAAAGATTACTGAATTCTGGACTCAGTGATCTTTAGGTGTCCAGGATTAGGTCCTGGAGACCAGCGTACAGTGCAGGGTGGACTTGGATTGTGTTGTCTTCACTGCACTCAGGGCCAAGGTGCACAGCTTGTCTCTGGAACAAGGGTGTGACCAACCAAGACAAGACTGGGATAGGTGGTGGGCATCTCTCAGCCACTCAGAGAAGACCTTGCCATAGCTACAAGCTCAGAGAATCTCACTCATGAGAGGCCTGGGCCAATTAGAAAGGAAGAGAGGTTGCAATAATTAAAAATTAAAAGCCAACAAGACAGCAGTTTAAAAATGGAAAGAGTGAGTAAAACAATTAGTGGAGATGAGGCAACAGGGCAGGCGCCATACAAATGGAGCCAATCACAAAGCACTAATGACATTGGGAAACCTAATTTTTATAGTGTCAAGCTTGTATGATTGAAGGGCTGGGACTCCCCTGAGCCAGGCCATCAACTCAGCCACGGGTGCTCTGTGTCCATCCATGCTTCTCAGAGGTGCCCAGACAGAGGGGCTGAGAGACCCAGGGTGGAGCCGGAGGTCTGGGAAACCAAAGCAAAGGCGGGCATCCCCTCCTCGGTGTAAGCGAGAGCAATGGCGGTGAAGTCACAGTCATGCAGTCATACACATCTGGTTGCCGTGGAGACCAGGCGACCCTCCTGGCAGAGGGAGGCTGAGTCAGTTTGAATAATGGCGGAGAGCACTGCTGCTGATGGGGAAAAATACATCTTCATAACAGGGTGAACCTTTTGGAAAATGGAATAAGTAAAATAATTGAGAGAAAGAAAATTGAGTTTTTATTGCTTTTTAAGTGTTTAAGTGGAGGTTTCATTTAGGGAAATTATAGTTGCTTTTATTTTTAGCCACCCGGTGGAGCGGGGAGGGGCTCTCAAGCATTGATTTAGGGCGGGGCTGAGTCCTCCACCCTTCTCCTGGGGCCACAGGACACCCCCTAGTTCACAGAAGGGAAAAGGAGGCAAAGCCTCAGCGGAGGATATGAAACAAGACACAGGGCTGCGGCAGATGCTGCCTTCCCTTTTAGTATTGTAGGGTCCTGCATTGGGCTCATCACTTTCCTTCTCTCCCCAGTCCCTTCCCAAGTCCTCCACACTCGGATTCACTTCTTGCCTTTGCCGTCTCTTCTCCAGCTCTTGCAGCCTTGCAGAGGGAGCCCTGTGTAGCAGGAGGCTTTCTGCCCAAACTGAATGAGTCTTGTCTGCTCCCAGCTCCCACTCTCCCCTGAACCTCCTTCCCCTCCCGCTAGTCCCATGTCTCTGGCCCCCAGTCCTGTCCTCAGGAAGAAGGGGAGAAGGTTAGGAAACTGGCCTGTCTTCCCCCGAGTCCAGGTCTCAGGGCCCTCCTCAGACATCCAATGGATGAGGCAGGTGCAGTGCTGGCCAAGCCCCCAGGACCTCTGCTGAGCTATGTGTCCACAGTGTCATTTGCTCTTCCAGCCCCATTCTTTTCTCTGTTGTCCACACCACACAAATGGCTCAGGCTGAGGCTCCAGAGATCCTGTTGGTAGGTGCCACAGTGGATGAGGACTGCCTCTCCAGAGATGCAGCCTCCTGCACGGTGTCTGCCTGCCCACCACTCTCCTACTCTTTCCTGACACTGAGTCAGCCTCTCCAAGGCCCCAGTCTCCCTAGGATTTCCCACACTCACTCCTGAGCCCAGAAGCTGATCCTCTGCACTCCTTCCTGGCGCACCTGTTCTCCGCTCTTCCCAACTTCCCTGCTCCTTCCAAGCCCTGTCCGTCCACTCTGCAGACACCCCTCACTCATGGCACTCCCACAGCAGCTCCAGAGGTGCCGTGGCCTGGTCTTCTTTCCAACTCCCTATGCTGCAGCTTCTTTCAATTCTTAGCAGTCTCATGCTTTTCTCAGGCTGGGGCCCTTTTCCCTTGCTGTCTTCTCTTTGCTTGGACTGACCAAGCCCAGGGGGCACTGTCACCCCATGGGTCACAAGATAGAAGGCAGAATACCATCCATGTCACTTTAGTCACAAAATGGAATTTATTAACCTAACTGGGAAAAGTCTATGAACTTTAGGCATGGTTCAAACACTACTGAGTATGAGCAGGTCTGAACAGCCAGGCCCTCCACCTGCTCCCTTCTTCATGTACCTTTAGCTCTTGTGCCCCAGCAGAACCCCCAGTATTAAATCAGTCACACACCTGTTTCAGGAAATCTCTATACTCTTGTAGATGAAGGAAGCTGATTGGCCAGTTATCGTCAAGTAGAGGACACACGCTCATCCTTAACTCATGGGGACAGAATGATGGGGTTAGGTATCTCGGGGACTCACCTCCCTCACATGCTCACACTGGCCACTGCATTATCATTGTAGCCGTCACCTCTTATTGCCATCTCTGTCCTGGGCCTGGCATTCAAGGCCTCCAGGGTCAGTCTAAACAAAGCGCTTCAGTCACCTTCCTGGGCAGACCCCCACTCTGGGGCTGGAGAGACAGGAGCTGGGTAGCTGCAGGCCTAGCCTCTGTCTTTCTGTCCTCAGTCTGTCTGTGTGGTATAGAGGTGTTGCCTGCTCTGTGGGATCCCTTCGGGCAGACACTCTGGATTCTGCCTGCCAGGCCCCGACTCTGATCCTGAGAGACAGAGCTGGGCCAACACAGGCCTGAGAGTCCATGGGCTTCCCTCCTCTGCTACACTGCAGTGGGTGGCACCTGGACTCCGATCAGCTCCGGGCTGCTTGCAGGAGCTGAGGAAGGAAGGGGACACAGGAAGGTGTGAGCCCCGCTGTGTACTTGAGCACCACCTGGCCCTGCTCTCGGCCTTCTCAGTCCCCTGCTTTGTGCTTTCATCTCACCTGCATTTCCCCTCCCCTAGAGGATCAGGAGAGGCACCATTCCTGACCTCGGGCTCTCTCTAGTGCTCTTGGGCTGGTATTTGCAAAGGCAACAGCTAATCTGACCTCCCCCATTTGGGAATGGGTGTGGGGCATCATTGTCCTGGTCACCACTAACCTAGGTGCACTGCATTTGGTCAGCTACTCTCTAGTCCTGTTTCCAGTAGGCAGTGTCCCTGAACCTAATGACTACTGAGGCCTCTACATAACCTATGGTAGAATTGTGTCCATGACCCCATTGTATAGATGAACAAAGTAAAGCTTTGGGAGTTCAGATGATTTGCTGGAGGCTCAAAGGTAGGCTCAGCAGTTCCTGCTGAGACAAGAACTAACTCTGGGTCAGGTTACCACCTGGGCTCGGCTGACACATCCCCCGCTACAGGTGGGAGGGATGAAGCCAGCTGAGAGGCCAAGAAAGAAGTGTATGGCGGCCCTAAGAGCCACTACACATGGCGTGCAATGCATAGTGCTCAGTACATGCTATTGTGGGGATCAGAAAATACTACCTCAAAATGGGGCATCTAGGTTACTCTCCGACCTTCTGCACCCACGTTTATTCTGTTTCTCTTTATCCTCTGCAGTGAGTCAGAAAAATGAGAATTTTCCTCCCCAAAGCAAGCTGTAACATGTGATGGCATGTGTCTGTAATCCAAGCAATCTGGGAGGCTGAGGTAGGAAGGTCACAAGTTCAATACCAGCGTGGATGACTTAGCTAGACCATGCCTGAAAAGGAAAATAAAATAAAAAATAACGGCTTGGAGTGTAGCTCAGTATAAAGGCCTTGCATTCAAACTTCTAGGTAAAAAAGCTGTAAAACCTAGAATTGTCATTTTATGACTTCATCTTTCTCTCCTAGAGTGACAGATGTCTTGTGCCATAAAGGGGTGAGGGAGCAAGAGTGTCACATAGAATCAAGGAAAGCTACTGACACAGGCCTTGCAGTTCTCCCAGCTTGTTACTTTGGGATCATAATCCTCTCTGCCCCATCTCGTTCCTCCATGGCTATGAGCTTCTTTCACCAGACTTAGCATTATTAAAAAACTTTCCGTTTTTCCTGGGCCTTTGGATCTTCATTTCTAAAGGCTCCAATGTCATATAAAACTGGTTAAATAAGTTTGTAGTGTTTCTTCTTGTTAATCCGTCTTTTGTTATAGGGTTGCTTGCCATGACCCTTATAATGGGTAAGGAAAAGATAGCGGTGTTTCTCCTCACCGTCCTCTCTCTGGACCTGCTGGACAAAGCCGGTCAGGGAGATCTCCCGCAGATTACAGGCCAGGTTGTAGGCAGCACAGGGAGGGAGTTGCTAGACTCCTCCAGGCCAGCTCACTGGTGCAGAGGGTGAATGCGCCCCCCACTCCCCTCTTATCTCTGCAGTGAAGCAGCCCCAGGGCCCGCTCTTTGTCCAGCTTTTTTGCTGTTTCTCCCTCACTGACTACCTGATGGAGTTTTGTGAGGAAGTGGCCTATGGGTCTTTGTCTAGGGGATCCTCCAAGGCTGACCTTGGACCAGTAGTGCAATGTCTGCAGCCCACAAGCCTCAACTCCTCCCTCTCCCCAAGGGAGGAGGGGCAGAGGACAAGGAAGAAAAGAGAAAAAGAAGGTGAGGGAGAAAGGGGAGAGAGATGGGAGGTGAAAGGAAAGAAGACGGGGAGTGATGGGAGAGAAGAGGAAGGCAGAGGGAGGTGGGGAGGGTGCACCACCTAACCGCCGGGAAACTGAAGGGAGGGAGAGTCTGGGCCACAGGGGACTCAACGATGGCTGCAGGAGACAGATAAGGTTGGGGAGAAAGACGCAGTGGCTGCTGGGAGCTCAGGGATTAGGGGCTTGAAGGGCTTGTTCTGGACCTGAGAGTAGAAACTTAGGAAGGAAAAATGAGAAAGCTTGCACTTTGAGGGACTCCTTTGCATTTGGGGAGCAATAAGAAAATCCCCTCACCCAGCCCCCCTCTCAGCCACCCAGCTCAGGAGAGAATAAACAGAGACTGGGCAGTCCCAGGCCTCTGCACCCAGCAGGGGCAGAGGAGCACAATAAGGAAGGTCCCCAGAGCACAGGGCTGTTCTCCTGTTGAGACACATTGTGGCCATCTCCCACCATTCCCGTGAGCTGGCTGCTTACTCCCTGACAGCCCTGGCTGTCACCACGAGGCAATGGGACAGACCCTTCCCTGGCAGATCCTATGCACCCTGGCACACACACGTGCTCTGCAGCTATGGTCTGGCACACTCATGATTTCTCAGGTTCCCACACTCTGCTTGGTACCTATGGCTCTGGGGCAGGTGGAGCCAGACACATACCAGCTTGGTGCCTGTGGACTGAGAGCCTCGTACAGAATGCTGTCATTCTCAGGGCCAGGGGCTTGCTGGGGAGGTATTCTCCTCCAGGCTTCAGTAGAACTAAGCAAGGACCTGCCTGATGTGGCCTGCTCCCTGGAGAAGTCCAGAAAAAGGGCAGAGAGTAGGGGAGGGTTACCCAGCTTCAGCCCCATGAGATGGAGACAGAGTCTGTTGGCTGAGAGCCTGGCTATGGGAATCACTGATGGAGATAAATGGTTCCATTCCCAGGTAGGGGTCAGGGCCGGGTGAGGCAGCCCTGGAACTGATGGATGACTCAGGGCTAGGTCAGGAAGCCAAGGGAGCCTCTGATAGTGGATCTGTGGGGGCAGCAGTGACCCACTAGCCAGACAAGTTAGATCATTTTCTGCAGAGGCTGAGAATGTGGGTGGGGGACAGGTTGGCCCTGCCTTGTCACAGATATAGAAGCTGAGCCCCTGCAGTACCTCAACTGCCTAGTGAGCCAGGTCCCTGCCCAAGCAGGAAGTGGTGGTTTTCCCAGGCATATTAATCCAGGTCGCCAAGGTCCCCCTTACAAAGAGCTCTCAGGCAGGCCGGGGTTGTGCCAGGGCCTGGTCTCCAGGCTTGCGTATTTATTAGCTTATTCATCTAGTGCTGCCTGCTGTTTTCTCTGCTGCTACCAACTCTGCCTGTCCTCGAAAGTCCCTGATGTTTCTTTAAGAAGCCCGTGGTCTTTTGCTGCCACCCTCATGCCCAGCCTAAGCCCTCCTGTGTGTGTCTTGGCACCTAGGTCTTTGCCTCAGCACTGCAGGGGCCCCCTCTCCAATTTGAACCACCGTCTCCAATGCTGTCCTCCTCTCTTTCTATTTTTGTATGTTCCTGATCTCTTTCCTTTGGAGCCTTTGTTTACTGGTGCATCTGCTTACTACCTGTCCCCCTCGGCATTGGGAAGTCTGAGGGGAGGGCACCTCATCATGCTCTCCTCAGGAGCCGAGCTGCTTCTGCTTTCCTATCCATCAGCTTCCCAGGGTCATCTGGGCCAGCGGAAGGCAGGCCCTGCTCATGGACTGGTGACAGAGGACTATTGCCAGGCAAAGGCTGTCATTTTTGAGGGACTCTACAAGGCTCCTAAGTTTGGAGTGGATCTAGATGCCCAAGACCCCAAGGACTCTGAATGCCCAGAAATCAGGATCCCCGAGGCCTGTCTAGGCTGGGCTGGATGGCTGGAGCCCAGACAGGGTGCAGATGGATGCTGGCATCAAGTCAAGGCACCTCTGCCCTCAGTATGATGGAGACAAATGAGAAGTGTCAAGAGCAAGGAGGCTGGTGCCGCTGATTGGTGCAGGGCTTGGAGAAGGAGGTGATGTGTGTTGGGGGTGAGAAGGTGCTGGATGAACCCACATACCCTTCACTGCACTGCCCTCAGCAGGGAGGAGAGGCTGCGTGTCCTACAGTGTGTGTGTGTGTGTGTGTGTGTGTGTGTGTGTGTGTGTGTGTGCGTGTGTGTGTGCATCTGTATGTGTGCACCTCAACCACAGCAGGGAATGCCAGAGCCTTTAACCCCACCCCGGGCGGAGTCCAGGTCCAGGTGGCAAGGGGTGGTGGAAGAGACTCTTCCTCCACTGGCCTGGCTCACCTCGGGGCTGTCCACGGCCTTTCGTCCCTCCCGCTAACCTACCACATTCCCTGGGACCGAGGAAGGGTCTCTGGCTCACTGGGAAGTCAGTGGGTATATTTAGCAGTCAAGCTGCAGAGTCTCCTTCCAGTAACCCTAGCTTAGCTCCTGCAGCTTTGCTACAAGGGTATGAAGGAAAGAAGTCAGCGCCACAAGCTCCGCATTCCTGACGTGGAAGAGGATCTTTAGAGTGTACTCCCTCATCTTTCAACTTCCCTCAGCTCTAGGACCACGAAAGAAACTAGGGTCTCTTTAGAGTTTAAATCCATAGCGCCAAAGAGGAAGGTTGAGGTGAGAGCATACGTCTTTCACTGCTGCCCCCTAGTGGCGTAAGGAAACAACGCACCTAAAGCCCTCGGGGCTCCAAGTTCCAATTCCTAAGTAAGTGGAAAGATAGACACATTCTCGAGTGTGGGACAGAGGCACAGGAGGCTAGGACACATTCCTGGCCTGGAACTTATGTCATCACTTTGTCACAGGTGCTATCAGACATGTTCCACCAGAAACTTGTAGAAAGCTATCAAAGCAGATCTACCACCAGGAAGGTCCTGTGCAGCCTCCACTGTATTGAGGGAGATGAGAATCTCTATGACCCTGAGGGCCACACTCCATACAGCTTTGCAGTGGGGAAGAGAGAGGGAAGCAGGGAGAAGGCAGCACTGGGAGTGAGTGTGGCCCAGCTAGGCTCTGCCTGTCCTATCTTACTTCTCTCCCCCACACCCTCTTTGCAGGAGCTGGGGTGAGTCCCACAAGGCTCTCTCCTCAGCACCCCTGTCACCTAGCTGTGACAATACCCTGTCCTCCCAGTCCCAGAGTGTGGGAGACAGGGAGGAGGAGCTTGTTCTGGAACCTCAGGCAGAAGGTCCTCTGGAAGGAAGATACTTCCCTTCCTGCCTACCCCCCAATTCCTTACCACATTGCCTGCATCAAGGTTACATCAGGGTCACAGAGTCTACCAAAAGAATTGTCATGTGGCAGGGTGCTTGGTTATAAAGTTATAAAGGCAAAGTTATAAAGGGCATAATAAATAACTGCTCCTGGAGTCCAAGAGGAGAAACAAAGGCAGACCCTCACAAGGGCAGGTGTCTCCACCTTTTCTCGTGGCAGGAGCCATATCCCACCTTGCCCACTCCTGTCAGATTGTGCTCCTCTCCATCCAACAGGCAGCGGGACATGATATCTCCCAGTCACATGTCTCCCAAATTTTCAGCAATTCAGTCAAGAATAACTAGCAGAGGCTGGGGATATAGCTTAGTGGTAGAGTGCTTCTTAGCCAGGTGCTAGCCCCTGGTCTCAATCTCTAATATCGTTAGAGAGACGGAGGGAGGGAGGGAGGGGGAGAAGGAGAGAGAGAGAGAGAGAGAGAGGGAGAGAGAGAGAGGAAAGATTGCTTCTTCACATCATAAAATGAAACAAAATCCAATTCCAGTTAAAGCTATAGGGACTGAAAAAATGAAGGAGACATTTCTAGAAGAAACAAGAGCTTTTTCTTAAAGATTTGACCTGGTGTGACCTTTTCCTTTCTCTTTCCCCCTCTTTTCCCTCTCTCCCTCTTCCATCCTTTCTCTCCCCCACATCTTTCTCTTTCTTCCTCTTTTCTCTCTTTCTCTGTTCTGGGGATTGAACCTAGAGTCTGACACTTACTAGGCAAGTGTTTTACCATTGATTACATCCCTAGTTCTTCTTTCTTTTCTTTCTTTTTTTTTTTTTTTTTAGTTTTGAAACAAGTTCTCTCTAAGTTGCCCAGGCTGGCCTAGAACTTGCGATCCTCCTGTCCAGCCTCCTGGATAGCTAGACTTTTCTAGAATAACAAAGCCTACAAAATTCACAGAGAAAAAAAGATTTGATTATGTATATATCAGATATTTTTATATGGAGAAAAATCAAAATTAAAGATGGATGGGCACTATGGTGCACATCTATAATCCCAGCACTTGGAAGGCTGAGGCAGGAGGATTGCTTTGTGTTCAAGGGCAGCCTGGGCTACATAGTGGGTGTGAGGCACCATGAATTACATAGCAAGACCCTATTTCAAAAAAACAAAACAACAACACAAAGAACTTAAAAGAAACTTAAAGATGAACAAAAATCTGAGGAAAAATTCCAAATTTCATAATATAGAGAGGGTACTTATGCATTAGTAAGGAAAAGACCAACAGTGCTGTTACAAAAGGAAATTCCAAAACCTGCTTACTGAGGCTGTGTTCAGTGACACCTCTCAGAGAAGTGCAAATCTAATAGACAAAGCTGGGACAGGCTGATGCACATACTGGTGTCGGGGCGGGGGGGGAAAGACGGGAACTTATAAGCTGCTTATTAAAAAAAATTGTGCCATTTCTATTGTGCAAAAATAAATGGTGTATAGCAATTTAGCAATGTCTGTCAACTTTTAAAGTACACAGATCCTTTAACCTTCTGTTGTCTAATTCTAGGAATTTTTCCTGCATACAGATGCACACATGTGTGAAATGCTGCCCAAGGTCCTCTCTGCCTGATGTTTCTAAGAGGACTTGAGTGGAAGCAGCGACCCCAGGAGCCTGGCAGAGTGAGCAGGGAGTGTTCTCCTCACACTCTGCAGCTCTGAGAACAAATGTGGGCGAGACCAGGCCGTGTGCAGTGGAACAAGTACAAATGAGGTACATACACAGGATGTTAATCTCCTGCTTTCTAAAAAGAGAAGTTGGCCCAACACCGCCAATGCCTCCAGATCTTCCATCCCTATCCCTGCTTGCCTGGCCCAGAAAACCGACCTGGTTCTGCAGTCTGGTGTCCAGTACCCGAGATGTGGACGCAGGAGGGGAGGTCATTTTTATTCCTTTGGACCCTCTCAGTCCATCTTCTATTTGACTTGCCTGAATCAGAGATCTAGCAACATCTCTCCCCAATCAAAACATTCTGTGGCTCCAAGGCTGTCTGGATCAAAGTCAGATCTCTCTTTCAGTACCGAGGCTAGAACCCAGGTGTGCTCTAGCACTGAGCTACATCTCCAGCCTCTTTCTTCATTTTCGTTTTGAGACTTGGTCCCAGCTGGCCTGGAACTTGCAATCTCCCTGTCTCAGCCTCCCAATTAGCTGGGATTACAGGCAAGCATGACCATGCCCCATGCTCCATTGATTCTGAAGGTCTGCTCTGCTCAGCAGCCTGCTCTGCACCCCAACCCCGGTGCAAAGTTTGGCTAAGTGGACAGAAGTTCCTGGGGACTTCTGGCTTCTGGGGCCCTCCAAGACATCTCCCTGCTTCAGGGCTTTCCAGACTTTGAGAAGAAAGTGGTCTGTTTGATTCCCTTCCAGGAGGCTGGACCAGGAAAAGACAGGGAGGGTGAGGGGTCTGCCACGTGGCCTGCCAGAGACCAAGGCCCAGGTAGCAGCAGGAGCAACCTCTGGTCCAGACAGCAGGAAGGATCTGTGTGCAGCTGGTATGGTGCCATGTTTTAAAAATAACTCTACTGTCAATGGTGGTGAAACAATATAATAAATACGAGAAATAAATCTTATTGCCGTGTAATGAGCTGCCTTATTAATGTGTTAAACTTGTAAGAAATACTTAAGTGTTTAATTGGCACCTAATGAGGGTGCCAATTAGGGATCATTATACATTTCTTTAAAAATCCTAATTGGTGGGGGGGGGGGGCATTTCAATCAGTGCTGTAGGACTAGCTCCTCAGGGACCCCATCCTGGTGACTGTACTTGTGGGCCACACATCTGGTGGCGAAGCCCATTGGAGCCACAGCAAGACCAGGGCATCTGGGCTGGCCTGGCCCCACACCCCACCAGGACTCAGTTTCTCCTATGCCATTAAACTGTACTGTTGCTCAAAGCCCACTTGAAGTGGCATCTCTGCTGGGACACTACCCAGATTTCCAGGAAGATGAGAGCCTCACTGAGCACCAGACCAAAGATATCTGAAGGAGCTCAGGGGAGAAGCTGCTGGCAGGCCACAGGAAGCCTGGCCCGGAGGTGGGGTGTGGCAGAGAGTGGCTTTTGCGTTGAAGATAGTGCTGAAGTACATCTCTGAGTGCCCTCGAGGTCCCCTGGCACCCAGATTTCTTGCTGGCCACCTTTACAGCAGCCTCTGTGCACCTGGCATTGCCTGGGGCAGGGCCAGACAGTGAGATTCAGTGAGCCCTGACCCCTCTGCCTCCAGAGCTCAGCCCTCCTCACAGGGAGCAGAGAGCAAAGTAGATCCATCTTCCAGGCCAGGCTAGCAGAGGAGCATCCCGAGCAGCTGAGGCATGATTAATTGCCAAATTAATTGCCAAATTAATCACCCCGGTAATTGCCAGAGAGCTGGGCGGAGGGCAGGAAGGAGGCTGCTGCCCACCAGGGCAAGGCCCAGCCAGGGGCAGGGCGGGATGTGACCGTGGTACAGACACAGGCAAGAGGGAAGAGTCTGAAGGAGGGGGCTGAGCACAGTGAGAGGTGCCAGGCCCGGGCCTCGGAGGCCAGGCTCGGCCCGATTCTCATGAGGCTCTTGCAAAGTTGCAGTGCAGGACAGAGCAGCAGTGGCAAGTGAAGCACAGTGGGCACGCAGCCTGGCTGTCTGGGGGCCTAGAAAGGAAGGTCAGGTCGTGCTTGTGATCCTCCTCATAAGACCTAGGAAGAGAGGGGTTGTGTGGGGGGGGGACTGGGAAGGCAGCGGTGACTCAGAGCCAGAGAAGAGTTACGGCCATGGGCCAGGCGCCCCTTGTGCAGCCTGTGATTCCCAGCTTTTCTGGACCCAGAGCCCCTGTGTCTCTAATGATAGGAACAGCTGGGGAAGCAGTAGAATAGTCTCTGCCAACTCTGAGGAACCCGAGGGACCACATCCTTCCCAATGGAAAGGTACTTGATGGCCTCGTGGCCCAAGGCATGGCGTGGAGCTGGGTCAGAGAGCTCTCTGGCCCAGAGCTCATGCCCTGCACCATCTTCTTGTGTCCACCACCTTCCCAGGCTGGACTCTTCCCAGGCTGGACCTGGGGTGTGGGCTGTGTTTCCAGGGTGCAGCAGGCACCTTCCCCATGGCCTTGTCTCCACTGCATGCCCTGCGGGGCAGAGGCCACTTTAGAACTTGAACCCACTAAGAGGGTTAGTCCAGGGACTGTGCCAGAAGCTGCATCCTGGAACTAGGTGGACCTACATCCCTAGGACCCCAGGGCTGCCTGAGGCTGAGCTCGAAGGTGGCTCAGAAGCACCAGCCCTGTGAAAGCCTAGTCACCCTGGGCCATTCTGGATATTTGGTATGTTATTTCTTTAGTAAATATTTACCATATAGTACACATATGAACTCTTCTAATTCTACCAAGTAGGAAGGATCTGCCCCATTTTACAAATGAGAAATTGAGGCCAGGCTTCAGGGATTGGCCCAGGGCCATGTAGGGCTGAGCTGGGACTCACAGGAGCTTGGCATGCACCAAGGGAGTGCACTCAGGAGTGTTGCCCGTGGTATTTAGGCAGGGATCTCTGGGATACCTGGGACCCACAGGGAGGCAAAGGTGATTACCAGTAGCCATGTCTTCCCTAAGGTGACAGAGGAGGCTGTCAAGGCTTCTTCTCAGGGGCAACTGCTCTGGTCTCTGCCTGTGCTGCTATCTGCCGTCACAGCTCAGCCACTGGAGGCCACAAATGCCCCATTTTACTTGGAGCCCAAGGCAGGATATCACCACAGCCCAGGCCGAAGCAAGATCCGCCTGAGGGACACAGGGACAAACCAGACCCAGTAGAGCCTGATGCTGGAGACTAACACTACTGAGTTCAGATTCTATGTGACCTGGGATTTAAGTCACTCGTTTGCTGTAAGTTGGCTTTAGGTGGGAAGGCGAGAGCACAGAGGTGTTTAGCTCCTGTTGAAAGAGGACCTGGGGTAGTCACTGAGAGACACTAGACCCCACCAGAGGCCCTGGCAGAGTATAGGCAAGAACCACTCTCACTGATGCTTTCAACATGGTAACATTTATTTACCACCAGTCAAGAGCCATGCGTCCAGTTCTACATTTATTATTAAACAGCCCCAGAAATCTGTTGTGTGCTGCGTTCTTTTCTGGATCCAGCCTGGTTTTGGCAGAGAAGAAATAAACAACTCTGGTGCACCATCTCTAGATTCCTCCGAGTTCAGAAAAAAGTTTCCAGGCTAAATTTTGGTCACTCCTGCACCGCGCCCCACCCACCCATTATTCTGGGCCTGCACTGCCACCTTGTGGGCAGATGGGTTGGTGCCTCCTGACTCTGGCCTGAAGAGGTCACACTTGGGAAATGGGACAGATCTCCTGGGACTCTTAGGAGTGGAGATGGATGTGGTTGCAGTCCTTTAGCAGCACCCCCTGTCACGGTGATTCTTGCAGAGCAATGTCCCACTCTCCCGCGAGCGCCTGCCTCCACAGCAAGGGGCCTCATAAAAGAGGCAGAATGGGTGTCCCATGTGCCATCCCAGCACATGTGGGTATTGCGCATTTGCAAGGACTCCCTCTTAAAGTCTCCATGGCTAGTGGCCTGCCTGTGAGGAAGTCCCACCCCTTACATCCTGCCCTCTGTCCAGATGGAAGTATCTCTGAAGTCCTCTCACACCAAGCCACAGTGCCACGACAGCCTTGCCCTGCCTGCAGCTCGAGGTGGTGAGTCCTCCTCCGAGTTCTATCTCCTTACCTGTGTCTCTCCTCACTTCCTGGCCTGAGATGTTATTGTCGCAGACAGAATTACTGTCCTGGCACTCATATCAGATGCAACTCTTCCAAAACCAGCTCTCTATGAGCCTCTCAGCATCATAGCCCAGCCGAGGGTCTTATATGGACAAGATCTCCTAGGACAATGGGTCGTAGTGGAAGGAAGAGCTGTCCTGTCTTCAGAGAATGTTCTTTTCCTCTTTGGTAGTCTCAGCAGTGAGTTTGTAGGTCAAATTTAAGCCCTCTTATGTACTAAGCAACCCTCCTATTTTGTGCCTCTGTTTCCCCATCTGAATGTGGGACACAGAGGGTGCTTGCCCTCTGGGTTACTGAGGTATTCAGCTGGCTCTGATTTGGTCTGGGAGGGCCCCACTAGGTGTGCACACTTCGCTCTGGGCCTCACTCATGCGCAGGGATTTGTAGCAGGAATCTTACCCTTCTTTGCCCAGGCTTCTGAGTGTCATTTTATTGACCTATTATTGAGCCAGTGATAAATCCCTTAAATCTCTCGTAATCTGATGTTCTCAGTTTCCTCTGGGTACGAAACCCTTTAGTGAGCTCCAGCCAGGCCAGGGTTTAGCCACACTCTCTCTGCTTGGCCCTCTGGCATCTCTAGCCTTCTAGCAGGAAAGTGGGTGGGGTTGGAGAATTGCAGTTGGCCTGCTGGGTAAGAGGCCAGAGCCCAGAGGAGCTTGGCCAGGACTATGGTGAGATGCAGGCTGAGGAGACAGCCCTCACACAACACATGAGGACGTGCTCACATCAGATTGGTGCTCGGCCCCTGGGAAGAGTAGTTATTTAAAATTTGAACCCTAGCACTATATCACCACCTCACCATCTAGGCTCTGCTAAGTGAGTCGCCATTTCAGGGCCTGTGTCTGGGGGCTGCTCTCTGTGTCACTACATGGGGAGAGGCTGAAGGCTGAGGACAGACCAGTGGAGCCCTCAGGCCCTGCAGCAGACTTGGCTAAGAGTGACAGTGGCTGGAACCACAAGTAGGTGGCAGCATAGGGTGGATCAGGAGCTGGAAGGTGGTTGCAGAACTGTGGGACCTGCTGGGGACCCAGCTGAGACCCATCCTTCTCCCTGGAGCTGGTCTGAGTTCCTTCTGAAATGGCGCAGATGTCCTTGCCCAGCTCTGAGCCCAGTGGCCCCAGTCTCTGCTTTAAAAATGAGGGGATGGGTGTTCCAGGACTGCATCCAAGCTCTCCCCCAACTCTGTTCCCAGAATCTTGCTATCTCACCTCTCACCTGTGGGACCAGGAGTAGTCCCATTGCCTCTGTGAGTCCCTTGCACTTTCTCTGTACAAGGGGCCAATTCTTGTCATGGGGACTAAGTGAGAGGAAAAGGAGTGCCCAGCAGGGAGCAGGTCTTGAGCACAGAGCTGGCGGCCTGGAGACCTGGACCGAGACCCATGGGCAGCTCCTCCCAGGGCAGGCTCATGACAAGCACTGGTTAAGTTCAGAGTGGGGTGTAGGGACTGGGGGGCTGGGCCAGCCCCAGCACTTCGCCTTCTTTTATAATAGAGAGGAAAGAGTAGTTAAGATAAAACTTAAAGGTGGGGCTGGGGATTTAGCTCAGTGGTTCCGGCAACTGTCTTGCAAGTACAAGGGTCTTGCAAGCATTAGATCCCCAGTAACCACATAACAATAACGGGAGTGGAGACTCACGCCCAGCAGCAACCAGTACCACACACCACAGTGCTGGGGCGTGGTGGCTCACGCCTGTAATCCCAGCACTCGGGAGGCAGAGGCAGGAGGATTGCTGTGATGTGAGTTGGAGGCTGAGCTCAGGGCCAGCCTGAACCACAAAGAGAGACCCTGTCTCAAAAAAAAAAAGATAAAACTTAAAGGTGAGCATGGAGGAACCAGGCTTTAGGCCCTGGGGGACCAGAGAGTAGCCAGGTGAGGGATAACCTCGAGAAGATCCTCATCTCGCTTCCTCTTTGCTGAGACAAAAATATTTGACACTCGCCGGTTACAGGAGGAGAGGCTTATTTTATTTTCCAGTTTGTGAAGACTTCAGTCTACAGTTGGCTGCAGCCAAGGCAAGGAGGCATGGCACAGGAGAAACAGCCCAAGGCAGGGCAGAAAGGAGGCATTGGGCTTGTTTTTTTCCTATTATTCTATCCAGAATATAACCCTATGTATTGGTGTCATCCATACTGTGTGTGTGTGTGTGTGTGTGTGTGTGTGTCTGTCTGTCTGTGTATCTTCCCTCTTCAGTAAATCCATTGTTCACACCCAGAACTATGCTAAACCAACTGGTGGACTAACCCAGTATCACACACCCGTGGTCCAGTCATTCCCAAAAAGTCCCATTTGCAAGTGCACAAGGTTTTGGCGGACATCTAGATGTAAGCTGTCACAGTCCCCATGAAGATAGCTTGAGGCCAGAAGCTTTTGGGCCTTCTATGCCAGTGGTTCCAGCTCAGGAGGCAGCACCTCACCTTCCCTGTCCCCTGGCATAGTATGTCACCATCAAAGGTGCGCAAGTCCCAGTTCTGCCCATTTCTTCAGCTGGATTCCAGGGCCTCATCCAAGCTCCAGCTGTGGGCTGAGCAGCATCTGGCTCACAGAGGAAGGCCTTGTCATCCCGGGGTAAGAGAAAATGCTTTCTGTTCTCCCTCTCCACAGAATCAAACTCAGTAAGATCAGCCAGAAAAACCTTGAGGCTGAGGACCTGCAGACATTCCGGGGCTGTCCCTCTGTGAACCTCCAATCCACACGGAAGTCCCAGGCCTTGTCACACTCATGGGACAGACCAGGCTCCCAGAGAGACACCTTTTCTGAACCCTGAGAGAGAAGCTGCCTGTGGAGCTGTGTGGAGGAATCTGAGACGTGGGGCTTTCTCACCTGTCCAAGGGAAGGTCACTGACACACTCCTTCCCAGGCCAGAGAAACTCGCTTTCTAGACAGCGCCCAGTGCCACTGCCCTCTGCTCCTGCCACAGACCCTCTCCTGGATGGAGGTGCTCACTCCTTCCCCCTCCCCCCTCCCTGCATACGGCTGCCCTCACCTACTTCCCTCAGGAGTGGGGGGGCACCCAGATGTGGCTGGGGAGCAGTGAAAGTTCTTCTGTTCAGGGGTGTGGGCGTGAGGGGGACACTATGGAGGAGCTCTGGGGAGGAGAAGGAGGGTGTGGACATGAGGGGGACGCTATGGAGGAGCTCTGGGGAGGAGGAAGAGAGCTTGCCAAGGGCAGACCCAGGTCCAGATGGGCCGGCAGCCGGGTCCCCCCCTACTTGGTTTCCCTGCTTTCTCCTTCTCCCTCCCTCCCGTCTCTGATCACCTGATGCATACACACTCCTTGTTCACCTCTTGGTGTGTCCATTGAGCGTGGGCTCTGGAAGGCCACAGATGCCATGCCTGCAGCTGTCCCCGTCCTGAGCCTTCAAGAGCCATGTGCTGGAGATGCTCAGCCTCTCTTAGACCATCTCTCTCAGAGAGCCTCAGCCAAGGTCCTCTGTGTCGAGGCCCAGTGAGAGACACAGGCACAGGACAGGTGGGAATGTCCGCTCCAGCATGTGATCATCCAGCCCTGTGCCTCCCTCCTTTTGTAAACAGCTGTACGTACACAGAAATATAGTCCCTACACACAGGGCCCACACACTCCTCTTTCCCTACTTGACATCTTCTCCTGTCTAGGAGGAAATGCAGCTGTGCTGGGCCGTGGCCCTGAGCTCAGGTGGGCTTAGACGTGCCTCTGGAGGGAGTCCCCAGCATGGTCAGAGCGCTGCTAGTGCTTCTGGGCTCCCCTTGTTACAGCTTCCCCCTGCATTCCAGAAGTGTGCCACTGTCTCCTGCTGCAAGTGCTGGGCCTGCTTGGTCCACTTTGTCCATATTAAACAAAATGATGGCTTTTTTTTTTCTTTACAGGATTGGGGAGTGAAACCTCTTAGGGCCTTTATACTGAGCTACATCTCCAGGCCTTCTAAAATTTCTTATTTTGGGACAGGATCTTGCCAAATTGCTATGTTGCCCAGGCTGGGTTTGAACTTGTGATCCTCCTGCATTAGCTCCCAAGGGTGCTGGGATTTCAGGTGTGCAGCACCATTCCTGGCTCAGAGGTTACCCTTCTTTGAAGGTGTCATGTACAGCAAACTACCACTGCCTTTAGATTGAAGCCTGGTCCATCTCACCTCTCTTCCTAGTAGGGGGCAGTGAGGAAAGCCCTGGTCATTTTCCCAGGCTTGAGGCCAAACTCATCAAGCCTATCACCTCAATATCTATCAGTTCCACATTCAAGGTAATTTTGTTTTTCTAGGATAGAGAAGAGCTAGAAAATACAAAAGTGATGGAAAGGAAGAAGAGGTGACTCCCCACAGGGAAGGCAGCCCCATGTCCATCCCCTAGCCAGGCCCACTCTTCAGGAAAAGGGTCTGAGGCAGATAGTAAGAAGGGCATGGGGGGGCTGGGGAGTTAGCTCAGTGGTTCCGGCGCCTGTCTTGCAAGTGCAAGAACCCGGGTTTGATTTCCTGGTAACCACATATAACACTGGATGTGGAGACTCATGCCCATCAATCAGTACCACATACCACAGTGCCGGGCATGGTAGCTCATGCCTGTAATCCCAGCACTCGGGAGGCAGAGGCAGGAGGATTGCTGTGATGTGAGTTTGAGGCTGAGCTCAGGGCCAGCCTGAACCACAAAGCGAGACCCTGTCTCAAAAAACAACAACAAAAAAGAAGGGCATGGGCCAGGGATTTAGCTCAGTGGTTCTGGCATTTGCCGGGCAAGCGCAAGGTCCCGAGTTTGATCTCCAGTACTACATATCACAGTGCTGGGTGTGGTGGCTCATACATATAATCCCAGTGCTTGGAAGATAGAGGTAGGGTTGCTGTGAGTTTGAAGCCACCCTGGGCTGCATAGTGAGTTCAGGGCCAGCCTGAACTACAAAGCAAGACCTTGTCTTAAAAAAATAGAAGGGTATGGGTCCCCCCTGGAGACCACACAGTGCCAGCCTTTATCCAGAGCCCCTTCTCCTTCAGGATCTCCAGAAACCGGGTCTTCTGTAGTGCCCATGTTCTTGGGCTGAGGGACTGCCCAGCAGGGTGGAACTCACAGCCTACCCCCCTCCCAGGCAACCTCAGGGATCCTGCCAGTCTGCCTTCCCAAGAGCAAGGCCATCACCACCAGGCCTAGTTATGGCTCATGCGGGCAGCCCACGGGGCTCCTGGTCCTCAGCAGCTCCCTCCCCATCAGAGGCCTGGCATCTCCCACACACACATTTTTCCTTGGTGGTCTGAGGCTCAGCTTTCTGGAGCCTCACTTAAGAGTAAGGGCTTGTGGGAATTTCAGTGGCAAAACTGGGGCATTCCTGAGAAAAGCAAGATGGTCATCTTAGTGTCACTGTTCTCCGGAATGTTCTAAACCCACAGGTGAGGGTCACACACACAGCCCATGGCTTCTCAGCCCTCACCCACACTCCGTGCCCTTGTGCGCCAGAGAAGGCCATGTTATTTTGTCCCCTCTTGGGTTTTACCTTCAGCTCCTGTGGACCCTGAAGAGTCAAACCATGCCTCCCCTTAACCCTCTCCTTGGGGCTGAAGCCTCCTCCCTCCCTTGGCCTCAACAGGTCATCTCCAGCCCAGGAAGTGGAAGGCACTGTGACCCCAACCCACAGCTGAGATACAAGACCCCAGCCTGGCTGAGTTTGAACTAGGAGCCAGATGATGAGCTCATCTCAGACAGATGAAGGAAAACCAACTGGACTGCCACCTTATATCTGGGATCCAAGGGACCACCCCCAGGCCTCCCACGGGCCCTCCCCCATCAGGCCCCTTCCTCGGGTTTCACACCCCCGGTGTCACAGGTTCCACTCTCTTCGTGTAAACATCTTAATTACATCTTTAATGCTCTCACATAGAGATACTGTGAGTTAAATTACAGCTTTTTGTGCATCCTAAATTACTCGCAGCCCTCCAGTTGCTCAAGTGCTAATGTATTTATAGCATTCGGAGGAGGGAATAAATTGAGAACTTTTTCCACGGGGCCTTCTAGGCTGTCACTTCCTGACACATGGTATTCGTCCAGTGGAGGACGTTTGTGCCACCCTGTGCCCCCTCTGAGCAGGGGAGAACAGTGAGGGGAAGAGGCAGGGGGTGGGGACATGCCTCTGTGTACACTCACTTGCCAACCCCTTGAGGTCTGTACTGCCCAGTGCCCTGCCCAGATGCCACTGGCATCAGCTGCCACCCTCCAATGCTAAAGAGGAGGCCAAGTAAAAGACTCTCTTCCCTACTCAACAAACACTAAGATCTTCCCGTACAGATGAGGGAAGATTAAAACACAGACTAGGTTTCTTAGGTTCTTTTCCCCCAAGGGATCCCCTTTCAGGTAGAAGGAGCTTCTATCTAGAACCACTGTCCTCAGACCTCTTCCTGAGCCCCAGATCCTGAAATGGACAGAGAGCCAATTTACAGAGCTCAGTGAAGAAATGCAATCGACGACAGAATCTGGCCTCCTGTCCCTCCTCCTCATCACTCTTGATTGCAGAAGTCAGAGGAAAAGACCTACACTCACCACGTACCGCGCAAGGAGGTGGCTCAGAGGGCGGAGCCAGTGCAGAGGTCTCCATCCCACCACCCGCCCTGTACTGAGACAGGCGTGTCTTCCTTTGGGCCAGTTGTGTGCATGCGCGCCATCTCAGGGCTATGTGCCTCCACATCCTTTCTTCCAATCCCTTCTCCTCTAGTTTCCACCCTTCCTTGGGCAGAGCAAACAGCTGGCTACTGGGGATAGATGGCTGGGAGACCTCGTGGATGACCTGTGATTTTGATGGATCAGATATGAACGGCTCTTCTCCTGGCATCTTGCCTACTGGGAAGTTTCAGCTCCATCCTGGGCCTCTTGGGGCCTATAATAGGTGCTGTGCTCCCTTGTCTCCATGACCTGGTAGAAGTCTCTTTCCACCCCAGGGGAAGTCCCAGATTCAAGAAAGGCATCTCCCTAACTAAGAGGAGTTCCCTGCCTTCTAGCCCCCCTCCTCCAGCTTGTGCCTCTCCCCATTTCTTCCATTAGAGAAGCTGGCCTCGATGTGAGCGGTGTGACCAGGAGACAAGGAAGCCAGCGGTAGCTCTGGATCTGCCTAGTATGAAGGGTGCCCTCCGTGCCACAGCTTTGGGTCAGGAGAGGCCAGTGGCCAGATGACTGGCCTGGAGAGTCAGCAGGTGGGTCTGCAGAGCAGCTGGGGCTGGCCAGCCTTTTCCTGTCTTGGCAGGGTAGGTCCTGAGAGTAGGTCTTGACAATCAGGTAGTGTGTGGCTCTGGGTGCTGTGGCAGGTGTCTTTATCAGAGATCCAGGCCTGTCCTCAGGCCAGTCATGCATGGATGGCATTGGCTACATCAGTAAACACCAGTCGGCTGGGCCTCTGCAGAGGACCCTGGGAGGGAGCAGTGTTCTGCAAAGACACAGGCAGGCGCATCAGAGCTGTGACTGTGGCCATGCACTCTTGGGCCCAGTCACTTTGTCTCACTTTCTGGAGCCTCCTTGCTTTTGGCACCAGCTCTCCCTACTGCCTGGAATGCCCTCCATGTAAGCTCAGCCTAGAAATGTGATCTGCCTTGCCTTCCCCCATCAGCCACCCCTGCAGTGCTTCCTGTGGGCTCTCTGGCAGAATGAATTATGCATATATCTCTTTCTTTCAGCAAGGGAGAGCTCACCTCTGTACCCCACCCCAGTTGAGGGGAAGGCACAGGGAGGTTCTTTACCAGCAGTCCTGCAGGCTGGGTGGACTAAGGTTCTCAGTGTGATTTTCTCAACACTCAAGAGTGCAATGTGTCCTGCCCCTGGAAGCAGAACTGGCAACAAAACCAAGGGGTACCCTAACTCCCAGCCTGAACTCAGCCTGAATCCAGAAAGATACAAAGAGGCTGGATGGACCAGATAACATGTTGGCCCTTGGTGATTTGAGGGAATGGTGCCAAGTGATTAGGTGGCTAGTGACTCTGGCAGGATGCCAACAGAGGGACATATCTGTTTGGATAGAAGAGGTGTTTGGCTGGGGTTTCCACTGGCCTGGGACCGACAGTGACTAGGAATCTCTCAACCACTGGGTAGTTGGAGATACTACCACTCAAGAGCCTGACCTCATCTACAATTGATTTGGGATTATTGGCCCTCAGAGAGCAGAGGAACCCAGGGTCCTACCCTACAGTGATCTCTGCCATTAGTCCTTTCTGGCTGTCCCAGCCAGTGTGTGGGGGTACACAGAGTAGAGGTAGGATTTTCATTCACAGATGAGAAAACTAGGTTCAGAAATCCATGGGGCTTTGGAGATCAGCAGTTGCGAGCAGTTTGGGCAGAGCCAAGCTGGATCTCAGGGCTGCCGGGGCCTGGCCTTGAGCAGTGGGTCTGTGAGTGGCCACAGAGCAATTAATTCTACCAGTTTCTCTACAAACCTGACGAGACTCATGTACCCAATAGCTGCCACCACCTGAACACCTGGCAGGTGCTGGCAGGCTGCATGGCAAGGGCAAAAGGAGGGTAGAAGAGGCATAAAGGGCTGCAGCGTGAGTGGGCAGCCTGATCATGCTCACCTTGCTTTGTATGGCCTGCAAAGAGGCCGCATCTCGCCCATGCTCCAGCAGCTCTTGCTCCAGTTCATCTTGCTCCTCTGTGGGGTCAAAGTTGTACATGGGCATGAGCTGGTGGCGTAGTTTCTCCAGCCTGTGGGTGGAAGCAGAGGCTGTTGGGGGATAGGGCAGGCCCTTCTACTTTCTCCCATCATCCTCTGAGCCCTGCCCACCAGCTAGCTCAGTACAGCACACGACCAAGTTTAGGGGCCCAAGATTTCCCTTGGGATCTACTGACAGACGTTTTTGTACTTAGAGTACCTGATCTAGTCCTCAAATGGGTGGCCTGGGAAGGAACAATGATTCCACCCTGGGTAGAGCCATGGGCCATGTGGTTGTCAGCTGGAAGGCCTCTCCAGGGACAGTTTGAGTCAGGGCCTTGCTGTAATCCATGGCCTCTGGGGACTGGGCTAGGAGAGGGGAGTCAGTGGTAGTAAGTTCAGGGCAGTAGAGCAAGGGTGCTGGGCAGTTAGAGGAAGGTAACTCTCACCTTCTTCTCCCCATCTCAATTCAAGTTCCCTACAATCTTCACATCTGCCTATCCTGTGGGTGAGATCCTGGTGGGGGCCCTCACTCTGTCCTGAGAGGACATGGTCATCCCACCCCTGAGAGGGCAGAAGAGATCCTAATTGTCTGGCCAGGGAGAAGAACCCACGTTCCCTGCAGCCCAATCCAGCACCTCCCACTGGCTGGAGTCTTGGGTGGCAGGGCAGGAAATTACCTCTTCTTTTTCCTGATGTAGAAAACCTGCAAGAGAAGGAACAGCATGAGAAGGCAGGGAAAGGAGGTCTCAGCTAACCGAGAAGGGCCCAAAGGTGGATGGCATGTTGAGGCTGAAGCGGGGGAGACCACGGGTCCGCCAGTTTCCATCCCAGTGACACAAACATCCTTTATTCATGCCTCTGTTTGATGTCTTTCAGTGCTGTCAGTGCCAGACAGGACCTGGAGAAGCAGAGGTGGGGCCAGATCTGCCCTCAGGAGCTGGACTGCAGAAACCACAGTTAGTCCTGGCTGGGGCCAGGACTGTCATTGTGTCTACGACAGTGTCCAGCCACTCAGCACCTACCTGTTACTCCTCAAGGCCAAAGTGGGAGAGGAAAACTCGAGTGTATCTCCTTATCTCAACTTTCCTCAGTTCCAGAGCTACAAAAATGCAAAAGGAACATCGGACCAGCTGTGGCCACACTCCCAGAGCACAGCTCTAGGTCAGGCTCTGGGTGATGCCCCACGGAAGGATTATGGCTCGCAGGGTCAGCAGCCCAGGCTAACTCCCCAGAACTATGACATTGGAGGACCCTAAGAAAGCCCCTATCCTCTGTCACTAC
This sequence comes from Petromus typicus, assembly GCA_004026965.1. Classification (NCBI taxonomy): domain Eukaryota; kingdom Metazoa; phylum Chordata; class Mammalia; order Rodentia; family Petromuridae; genus Petromus; species Petromus typicus. The sequence goes on from PVIR01001996.1 coordinate 93,355, forward strand.
CTTGCTCTTCCTCAAACTGGCAGATTCTGCTTGTCCAGAGTGTGACTGCTTCTGCCTGGGAGAGCCATATTCTTGGAGACTTTTGCAGACCTTCCGTAGCTCCCATATTCTTTGAAGCCTGCGCACAGTTTGGTTTAGTTCCCAGCCTGGCCCAGGACCTGCAGGACCCCAAAAGCCTGGAAAGAAGGCAGTATTTCCATTCCTCCTCCACTCCCTATAGGAGTCCATGTTGGGGGTGTCACTTGCTGTCCTGTGAACAAATGCAATGGGAGCTCTGGGGCCTTCTGGGCCAGTCCCTGTGAAACTTCAGCAGACAGCTCCCATGGCAGTGCCCTGTGCCCTCTCTCCTCATGGCCTCTTCCCTAAACCTTCCTCCCTCCCCTGTGGCCTGTGATTCAGGAGAATCTACAGGAAAGGTCTCATCCAATCTCTGCTTCTTAATTCTGCTGCTCTTTCACCCCAAGTACTAACTCCTACCCACTTCCATTCCAAAATTCCCCACTTCCTCCAAGAAGTCTTCCCCCACTGGTGCCAGCCACAATGAGCTCTCTTTCTTCCTCTCCTCCTGTGTCTATGGTTTGGCTCAGGGCTGGCCTTTAGGTAGGCCCTGCACAGGCCTCCCTTTGCTCTGGAGCTGGTCACTGCTCTCTACTGCTTTGTCCCACGGCCTTCTCACCTCTCCACCTTTGGTTGGAAGGTCATTCACCCTGGCTTCCTGAATGCTTCCCTAGAATAAACAGCAGGGAACTTTACCAAATTCACCCTGGCTTCCTGAATGCTTCCCTAGAATAAACAGCAGGGAACTTTACCAAACTCCTAAGACAAAGTCTTTTGCTGAGAGTAGCAAGGGCAAATTCTAGTTATTTTGCCCCTGAGACTAGGGTGCCTCGGTCTGCTTAGCTTCCATGCGGTGCCAAGGCCTCCTGACTCATTCCTCCCTCCAGAGACCTTCCAGTCCTGGCCCTGCTCGGCATGTGCTACATCCTGGCCCTGCTTACTGGCCAGCAGTTGTTCCCTGGCAGTGGTCCGGTTCCTGCAGGGCCCATATGGTGACCCTGGTTTAACAATAGCTCCAGCCAGGCCACGGGTGGACCATCTCAGCCCTATTTGTCACAGCAACATGCTTCTGAGCCTAAGGCCAGCAATCACAGCCTGCAAAAAGGAATGGACAGAGCACCACCATAGCCAGGCCCTCTGGGGAACCTCAGGTTCACTCTTACCATCTCTGGTTTTAGCTTGTACAATCCCCAGTGGCCTTTTAGTAACATTGTGATTTCCTAAGCATCACTTTAGGAAGATGCATGCAGCCCTCTCTCCAGCTCTTTGTTAGCTGCCTGTCTGCCTTTCATGGCATGAGGTCAGGCTCCCTCCTTAAGTCTCACCTTTAAGGTTGACCCATAGCTGCCCTAGGCCATCTAACCTATATAAAAACAAACAATAACAACAACAACAACAAAATAAAACCTCTTAAAAACCACAGGGCAGGACCTTGTTTCCCCAGCCCAAAGATCTGGTCCAGGGCAGATACCCAGTTAACATTTGTTAAGTGCATGCTTGAGTGAACATTGCCAATAGCCTGCCATGCACACAGCATCCTGCCTGGATTCTGCATCTCACACTCCATCCTACCCACCTTTGGGCCCCTAGTTCTGTTGTAAACCCTGTACTCCCACTTTTCTCACTATCCTGCTTACTGCTCACAGACCCTTCTGTGTTTCTTCACATTTTGTCTATCAAAATCTTTCACCTGGACACCTACCTCTCAAAAATCGATGTGGCTTTCACCTCCCAGCTTAAAATACCATATATTCTTCAAGTCATTTCTGGTTCTTTCAAGAAGAATTGCTTCTCTGGCCTCTGGGCCTCAATAGACAGATCTCAGGGGGTTGGGAAGGGTAGATTGTATTCTCGCTAATGGACAATTACCATCTCATTGGATTTTCTACCGACCTAAACACCGACCACCCTCCACCAGTACAATGCCTTCCGGGCCAGCCCCACCCTTCCCCAGCTCTCACCATGGCCACAGCCAGACCAATCACCGTGATGATCCCAAAGGACAGAAGCACAGTACCCACACCAGCTGCACCACTAGTTGTGTCAGGGAGTCTAGTGTCATTGAAGCTTGTGGCTTCTGGGTTGAGGGTCTCAGAGGTAGGTCCATCAGTGGCAGCCTCCAGGTCAGGCTCAGTGGTGGGTGCGTGGCTGCTGAACCAGCCATGAGCCGATGGGATCTTGGAGTTCATGTCGATTCTGGGAGACTCCTGTGGTCAGTCAATCTGCCCACTTTTGACATCAGGAGTGCCCTAGCTTGTGGCTCCTGCCACCTGTGGTGGCCTCCTTGAAAAAGGGAGCCCCCTTGGGTCCCCAGGGGCTGAAAAGGAAAGAATAAAAAGACTGAGAGAATGTGGCCATGAGATAAACAACATTTTGCTAGGTTTTAAATCTACTAGGAAAGTGAAGGCTTGAGGGCAAGGTCAAAGGTAAATTCAGAGGACAGCAGGGACACATGCTTTCTATGTATAGTTTGTGTGGACTTGGGAACGTGGAAATGAAGCCCGCTACCTCTCTGTGGATAAAATGTTCATAGTGATCATACCTAGAAGTCAGGAAAGGTAATGGGGATGTTAGAAGAAGACATGCCCCCCTGCATAATAACCTCTTTTTCCTTCTATTACTCCTATCTCCACCTCAATTCCAGTCTCCCATATCCTTCAGCCTTTTCTTTCTCTAGAAGGAAACACTTGCCTAGGAGTCAGACAGGTCTGTGCTTTACTCCAGTTCTGGCTCAGCCACTTAACTAGAGGACCCTGGGCAAGTCACTTGACTTTTCTGTGTTTCAATTTCCCCAAGTCTAAGTAAGAATGACCCATAGCATCACAGGGTTACTGAAATGTCAGAATGAATAGGTTCCTAGGAAAGACTTAGCTCACCATAAGCCCTGCCCATGGTGAGCATCCCCTAAATGTTCTATCTGCTTTCTCTGGTCATCCCAGTTGTAGAGGGGGCTCCACAAGAGACCCCAGATCCAGTCTGTTATGTGGTCCAGTCGGTGCTTAGAATGGGGTGGAGACTGGTGTGGACAGATCAGAAACAGGAGAGGCTAGGTCAGGTCCCCAGACAGGGCTTTTCTGCAGGCTTTTGAGGGTCATTAGACTGCTGCTACCCTTCCAGGAGGGCTGGGAGATTCTAGGGACAAGGTGCAGGCAAGAGGAGCATATTTTCAGGGACAGGGATGGACCTCCCATTTGAATTGCTTTCTCACCTTCCCTCCTCCTCTGAGTAGAGATCAGGAGATTTGCCCAGCCCAGAGGGCCCTGGGGAAGGTGGACAGAAGGGATCCCAGACACTCTGCAGATGAACAGGCCTAAAGAGAAGAAGGGTTCGTGTTTCAGGGCTGCACATGTGTCTCCCTGTGCAACTAGCTCATGGATAAGTATACATGGGTGTCCCGTCCAGGCGAATGGATGTGTGTGAGATAGGCACACACCCACGACAACCCTTCAGAAGGGGCAAGGTTGGCAGAGGGAGATGGTAGTGTAGGCTCTTATGTCTCGGCCACCTCACTCCAGCTAGCCTAGGTAAGTCTCATGTTCTCTCCTATTCTCTGCCATCAACTCCAGCATGACCTTGGGTCAGATCCTTAATATGCATTGGGGCTGGGTTTACTTCTGCAGCCGAAGGGAAAAGAACCTTGTCGACCACCTACTAGTGTTGCCCCTGGACCAAAAGGAAGGGAAGGAAAACGGGACGGAAGGGGTCAGCACAGCGACCTTTGAGAACCCCCAAGCCATTCTCTGCCATCTCCCTCAATCCTCCCTTGCCTTAGTGCCATGCCTGTCTCCACTACCCTGGGATTCATCCATTCTCAGAAGCGGCGACCTCAGCACTTACTTAATCCTCTCCGGGACTCCGAGCTCAGTCTGAGAGGCTAGAGGCGGTGGCGGAGGGGCGGAGTGACATCCAGGCCCGGCGTCGGGGGCGATAGATCCACCCTCCCTGAGCGGTCTGAGCCAGAGGCAGAGCACCGACCTTCCGCCAGCCGCGGAGAGGTGGGCCGGGCCGAGCGGCCTGGGGGATCCCCGGAGCTCAAGCGCCCGGCCTCCGACCCTCTCCGCGCCCCAGTACCCGATTGGCTACCAGGCCTAGAACCCGTTCACCATTGGCTTGCTCATCTGTCATTTGGATACGGCCCCGCCCCTAGCGGGAGTCTGAAGCGGAGAGCCAGGTCTCAAGTCTGGGATTATACCTCAACCATTTACTGTCGGACCACAACGCAGGGTCTCGGGCAGCTGCACTGGGACTGGGACAGACCCCTGGGCCCCCCCCAAAAAAAGCCCCAAACTGCCACGCAGACGTACAGATGCGGCATGGGAGAGCACTGGACGGGGAGTCCTTTGGGCTGTAAGACTGTGACCTTGAGCAGTTTCTCTTCCCTGTATTTTAGCCTACTGCTGCTTGGGGTGTGAGGTGAGGGCCCTTGGTAAATGACCCCAACCATGGGTTAGAAATGGGGTTCAGAGGTCGCACGATGGAAGGATTATCCTGGTGGCATATCTGGCAGCTCGCACAGACGAGCTAGCTGCATCCCTCACAGTCGCTCCCTTCGCAGCAGGATCATCAAGGGGAAGTCGGCACGTACCCTCGTAAGAGCAGGTCTTAAAGGAGTTTATGCAGATCGTGGCGCTGCTAGGTACAAACGCCAGAGCCCGCGGCTCCTAGGGCTGCGAACCTGCAAAACACTTTTAACGGTAGTTTAGGTAACAGTGATTATCAGTAGATTCTGCGAGGAGGCGTGGACAATCCATATTGCGACACTGTTCTGAATCTTTTAGAAGGAAACACCGTAGCCCAGATACATCTGGGCACTTGGATAAAACCGTGAGACGAGTGGCTAGCAGAACTAGAGTTCGAACCCAGTTCTCCGGCGTTCAGGTTTGAGATGCGGCTCCAAATCTTACAGGCGAGCAAGGTCTAGAGCATTCTCGGTTAGGGTCGCGGCCTGCCCCCTGCTGGCCACTGCTTCAGCCTGGTTGGGGACCACCTTGCCCAGCCTCCGCACTGAGACTCGCCTGCAGGACTGGACCCCCGCCCTCAAATTCTGTGGACATCGCCTCCGCCTTCAGACCCTGCCTCAAACCTAGGGCGTGCGGGTGTCACTCTCCCGTCCTGGCCGGACGTTGGGTTCCACCGCACGTCTCTCCACCTAAATGCCTGCTCTGGGCTGGAGTTTCTCCCTACGGTGATCTTAAGAGAGATCCCTGTAGAGATATGTACCCCAGACACATCCCTGCATTTCCTGTCTCTGGAGCTGCAGTTCAGAACCTGCTCTCACCTTTGATGGGCAACGCAGGGGAACGCAGGGGCCAAACTCTGTTAGGAACCCCCGAGCTGGGGGATGGATTCTGCCCGAGCTCTTTCGTAACTGCGCCGACCCGGAAGCGGTGAGTCCGCGGGACACGGCGGGTGACGTACGTCCGGGAGCAGCTCCACTCTCTGTTTCCTGGTCGGTGGGCGGGCAGAACGGCCCTTGTGGTAGGTGGGCTCAAGAGGTGAGGATGGGGACGGGCGCATTGTGGACTGCAACCGCTCTGAGGCTTGGTTGGCCCTCTGTCATGGTGCTTGGGCCATAGATAAGGTCCGTGAAGAACTGGGAAGGAGGCTGTGACCCTGGCTTTGGGCTCTGTTTTTACAGGGACGAGCACAGATGAGCAGAGTCGCCTCTGGTGTCTAGCAGATTTATGTCCATGTCCTACCTGGGACCACCTTGTCGGGGTGAATCTGGGCATGTCGGCCCCTCTCCTAGAGCCAGTTTGTCTCTGAGCATAAGGCAGTTATCAGTGCTTGGATACATACTAATTTGGACCCTGTTTCTGGAAGTAAAGAGGACAACTGGTTTTAAACCTTCAGTTAAACTTGTCTGTGACAGTTTAAGTATAACATTTAAAATGTTTTGGCTGGAAATTTATAGTAATGTCTGGACGTATGGGTTAAAGGGAGAATTTCAGCATCCAAATGACAGGACGAACATGCCAAATGGCATAAGCAGAGACCCCAAGCAAGACAGTCTCTCGCCACAGGTGATATTAGAGCATACGCATCAGGCCCCATTGTGTGATGAGCTGCTCCGGGGCCCTTGACATTCATTGACTAGTACATCCTCACCATGGGGTTGGTGCTGGATCTCCCCCACTTTATGGATGGGGAAAGTGAAAATCAGAAATAATGACTTTTCCAAGGTCACACACACTAGGGCCAAACCCAGATCAGTCCTACCTCTAAACTTATTCCCTGGCCCACCACCAGTCTATTTTGAGCAGAGAGTGAGCTACAGAAACCAAGCCTTGTTCTGCCAAAAATGTGAAGAATACATAAATGGCCAAGACAAGAATAAAAGAGGAGGGTAAGGGTCTGAGTGAAGTTGAGGACACAATAGTAAGAGTACCCCCCCCCTTTGGGGATAACTCCTGCTTCTCCCTTCCCTCCCCTTAGGGTAATGACTACTTCTAGGGCCAAAGCCATTTGGGAACCAGCCAGAGCCTGTGACCTCTCATCTCCACACAGCTGGGCCAGAGAGCATTTGGAGCACCTACTTCAGTGGCTAACATCATCTACAAGACAGGAACCTGCTGCATGCAGGAGCCTTTTCCTAAGACATGGGGCTTTGGCGCCAAATGCTTCGGACTTTTCTCTGTGGCCCTAGGGGGAAGAAGGGAGGCATTCAGGGAAGGACCTTCAGCTTATGCCTGCCTCGTCTGTCTCTGCCAAGGCTGTTGAATGCTGCGGAGCTGGTCAGCCACTGGACAGGAATCTTTGAGAAGAAAGGCATCCCGGAGGCCCAAGAATCCAGTGAATACATTGTGGCTCATGTCCTTGGAGCCAAAACAGTTAAGTGTAGTGTTATCAGAAGCATAGGAAGAGGGAGTTGGGAGAACCTTGGGGAAGAGACACTGGATTTTGCCTCACTAAGAGTGCTTAGCTGAGATGATGGAATTTCTTCTAAAGCAGTGTGTTAGACAGAGAGTTAACAGCTCTTCCAAAAACCTGTTACAGTGTGTGCTGGATACTAGGAATTCAGGAACTACTAAAGTAGCCAGTAGTGGGCTCATAGGCATTGTCCACATAAAAAACCTTGGGGTGAGCCCCAAGGGGAACCAGCTATTTATATTCTCTCTTGGGATAGTTTCAGAGCTTGCAGCCAGTACTTCGGACCCAACCCTTGACTTCTCAACAAGTGCTGTGTGTCCAGGAGCTGTGCAGCTACCGATTGCAGAGGTGAGTGCCCATGGTCAGCCCTGAGGGCTCTGTGTAGGGGGTGCATGGCTTCCCCAGCCCACCATGTTCATGCCCAGGAAGGAGGGAAGTGTCTAAGGACCAGGGAGGTGTTGGGGTGAGGGAATAGTAAGAGGGGACCAATGTGTGATAGGAAGAAGGAGAGAGGACAGGCCGAGGCTGGATGTCCCAGGGCACTGAAACATGGCCTTGCTTGACAGTTTTGACCACAAGTGGTATCTTTCACCTCAGACTTGGTCCTGGCCTGGGCACTGATGACCACTTGGCTGCCCCTTTTCAGGATGCCTGTGCAGTACATCCTTGGGGAGTGGGACTTTCACGGGCTCAGTCTGAAGATGACACCCCCAGTGTTCATTCCTCGACCAGAGACAGAGGTAAGTATGCTTCCAGGACAAGACAATGAGGATGAGAGGAATTTAGGGTAAATGTGTTTCCCCAGACTTCCTCCAGGTGGTGCTGGTGCCTCAGGATTACCATTCTCAAGGGCAATGCCCTTCTAGACCTGTGTTTTCTTGCTGGATTGGCTGGGGCCAAGAATGTAGAGGACTCTTATTGGGCTCTGTTGACTGTCCTCATGTCTGAAGCCATCACTCAAACTCTCAGACCTGACAGAGTATCCCAAGCAGAGCTTCCAAGTGGACAGCCTGTCTTTAAAGTTGCCCTGGGAGCTCACCTGAGGGTGCATGGCCCCCCCAACCCATGAGAAGCTAATACCCTCCAGCAAGTTCTTAAAAGTTGCATAGAAGAAGTGGCAAAAGTTGTAGCTAGGTTCCTGGAAGCCTGATATGAGCTGTGTGACTGCAGGCAGGTCACTGCCCCTCCTAGTTCCAGATAATAAACAGGTTGGGCCCTTAGACCAAGAAATCTGTGACTTGGGGTCCTCTTAGTTCACTGTGTGGTGCAGTAATTATATGTGTTAGTACCTTAAATTATAAAAACTGGACATGTGTGACCCAAAGATGTTGCCCCTTGGTGAGATAGCCTGATACTGGGAGTGATAGTTTCTATGGACTTTCTTGGTCTTCTCTTAATTTGTGGATGGCAGAGAAAACCAGAAAGTGCAGACCAGGGCCGAAATAGGACAGAGCTGAGTGGGGCTGGTGGTCAAGTCAAAGGACATCAGGACTTGTGAAGCGTTGTTTCTAGAAAGATATCTAGGCATGTAAACATTTCTGAGAAGGATCAAGCCCCTTTCACCTGCCCTACATGGCATTCTAGACCCACTCTCTCTCTACCGGTCTCTGTCCTCCAGTCAAGAAACCCTCTGACCCCTCTTATCACCATATCATGTGGTTAGGAGATGGCATCTTCATCCTACTGCCAGTGTTAGGGCAAGGACAATAGGAGATCTGAGGCCTCGATGAAGCTATAGTACTGTCAAACAGGAGAGTGTGGTGATAGCCCTTAGACTTCCCAACTATGCTCAAGGGCCTGTTCCATCTACAGTTGACATCCAGAGCAGGATGTGATCTGCTACCTGTCGGCTTTTGGGAGACCACTCCGTGGCTCTTTTACTAGACATGTGACTTCTGATCAGGATGTCACTTGCCACCCTCTGAGGCTGTCAGGGATCAGGGGATGGGAAGACAGCTGTCATCGTGACCTATGAGTCACTGTAGAACTGACCTGGCTCCAGCCATGTGTCCTGGGTTTCTGAGTGTTGGATGTGAGCTTTAGTTTCCAGGGGGCCCCTCTTTCTTGGGTGAGTATAAGCAGGAGCAGCTTTGCTGCAGCAGACGGGGAAGGGGACGCTGTGGTTGGAAGCTGGGCCGCTACCTGACTGTACAGAGATTTCTGAGAACTCCACAGGTTTGCCCCAGCATGCAGCTACAGTGAGGTGGGGGTGCTTTACCAAGAACTTGAGAGGATGTGGCCTGTGGCAGGGGGCGGGGAGAAGGGTACAAGGGAGGGAGCGTGGGGACTGTTCTCTCCATCCACTGAAGACAGTTTCTGATGATAAGTGCAGAAGTCTGAAATACAGAGTCACAGGTGGCTTGTGGCCTGACGAGTTGGTGTTTTTCCGGGGGTGGTTTGGGGCTGAGTCTCCCTCATGGAAGTGTGTACAGTAGGAAACCCAAGACTGGGGTGTAAGCCGTCTGGCCTGGCTGGTGTGGTCAGGTTGTATTGGGACGGGAGCTTCCATGCTTTGTCTGTGATATCTTTGGGAGGGGCAGAGCTACCTTCCTGCATTGCTAATGGAGGCCGCATATGGCATTCCTTCTGCTGAGGCATTGAGTCAGCCTTTTAGTGTCAGCTGAGAGTCTGTGTGGGGCAGTGGAGAGCAGTTGCCCCTTTCCTCATTTCTGCCCATGTGTCCCTATCCCTGTAACCCACCATGCTCCTGAACTGTTCCCATATTCACTCAGAGGAGATGCCCGGGGCCCGTGACCAGCTCAGCTTTCAGTGTCCCCCAGAGGCCCAGCTTCAGGCTGAAGGAGAGTCTTTACTGCTTTGGGAAGACCTTTCAGGACCCCCTGGTGTGACCCACAGATGGTTCTATAACCAAGATGAACCTCCTGTCATCTGGAGTAGGAGGGAGAACAAGAGGCCACTGGAAACCCAGCCTTTTACTCTGACACCTTGCCCCAGATGGCCAGGTAGTATGTCTCTGAAAGTTGGCCGGCCAGTGTGGCTGGTTGATAGGTCATTCCCCGGCTATAGTGGGCCATCTGTAACCAGGAAACCAAGAGGCTCACCCCCTGACAAGGCTCCTCACCCTGCTGGCCTCTCAGCACATGTCTCACCACAGGTTCTCAACCACAGGTCTAGACCACACATTCTGGGCCACTCTCAAGCTCCTGTTTGCATCCACAGATTGCCTTTCAGAAAGGCCACACTTCCTTTCCCTGTTCCATGACTGTTTTCTTGGGTCTCCATGCACTGTGGCTTGGAAGTATTTCAGCCATTGCATAGCTGCCACGCTCCACCCTTGCCTCGACCCTGTGTTGGCTTTAGTCCCTGTAGGCAGCATATGGTGGGGCAGACACAAAACCCTTCTGTATCTAAAGTGACAGTGTCTATATCTTCCTGCTACCAAGGTGGCTACAGTCGCCCCTTTCCCCGTGTTCTATATATGCTGCAGGCCCCTTCAGATAGAGGACCTTGGCAGGACTATATTCCTCCACCATAGAGAGAATTCTGTCCCTTTAGCCTAAGAGTCGCTCTAGGGACCTCCCAAATTCAGCTCTGTGAGAAAGCTGGGGACAGACCAGCACCTACCTCACTACTGACAGCCCAGCCATCAGTCTGACCAGTGAGACCCTCTCCTCCCTTGCCCCCTCTGGCAAGTGCTGTATCACTGAGCTGTACCTACAGCCCTCAACCTTTGATTCTTGAGCACTGTGGGCCATAGACCAGGCTCCAGGTGGGGCTTTGACCCTTGGGCCTCAGTTTCCTCATGGGCCAGTTGTGAGGTTCCAACAGATCAATACGGTGAAATCACCGGGAGCTGGGTCAGGCACAGAGTAGCACGTAGCTCTTTGCATTTCTGTGAGCCCAGAGCAGAAGCATACTTGGGAGGGGCTCTGCTGGGGTTTATTGTGTACTTATTAAGCAGCAGATGGGGGATCAGTGCTTCATGAACAAGGCTTATCCCCCCTGGAGGGGGTATGTTCTCCTGTGCTGAGTTTACAGATGAGGAGACTGAGGCACTAAAAGGAAAGAGACCTGCCCGTGGATCCAGCTGACATGATATCAAGCTAGCTGTGGGCGAGTCCCTTCTGCATTCACTCGGGCCAATTGGTTGAGTCTCTGCCGAGAACTCCAGGAGCCAGGTTTGCACCAGCTCTGATCTGGAGTTCTTTGCCGCACAGGAACTGGTGGACTGGGTCGTGGAGGAGATGGCTCAGAGGCCCCATGTAGAAGCCCAAGATGGCCCCCGCATTCTGGAGGTGGGCTGTGGGTCGGGAGCCATCTCCCTCAGCCTGCTGACCCGGCTGCCTGAGGTAAGCTCTCTCTTCACTCCTCTCTTCTACCCTGCCTAAACTGCGACATATGCTGCCCCCATGGTCCTATCCCCCACATCGCTCTGCTAGAAGCACTTGAGGGAAGGTGACCAGTTGTGGAAGGACAAGGCTATCCCAGCCAATGTGGTCACAGCTTCTAGCTTTCGTCTCCTTCTGTTTGGCGAGGCTCTGGCCATAGACAAAACGCCATTGAATGTTTCTTGCTCTGGTGGGAAATGCGTCTTCCTTGGGTGGGACCTGCTTCTTTCAGCATTCTGCCTCTCATTGTTTGTTCTTGGGACAGAGCCAAGTCATTGCTGTGGATAAAGAGGAAGCTGCCATCAATCTGACTGGTGAGAATGCTCAGAGGTAGGTGGGCTGGGACCCAAGGGATGAGCATGAGGGAAATGGACCTTAGGCCCTGAACTTGATCTTTACTTAGCGTCAAACCCACCAGTTTCCGATTTTTACCCTAAAGAAGGGAGATGTGATGGGGTGGCCTGGCATTGGTCTTGTGGGATTATGAGTGGATGTGGACACGTGGTGTGTCCGTAGGAAGGGTTTACTGTTCCTTTTTATCCTTGCAGCCAAGGGTCGGGGTCTGTCCCATCATGCTCATTCCCTCCTCCCTCTCTCTAGGCTTCAGTTGCAGGACAGGATTTGGATTGTCCCCCTCGATGTGACCTCAGGTACCCTGCCTTCCTTGGAGTGGGGATCCTGACTCAGCTGCTGTGGGGTAGACAAGGCACCTGAAGAGTGGGGGAGAGTTCCCTAATAGTTGCATGCACATAGGCCATATCAGATCAGTCCTTGTTGGAGATGGAGAAGTGATCCAGGAGGGAAATAGTCACAGAGCTTTTCTTATCTTCCTTACCCCCATAACTAATGAGTTTTACTACAGCTTACTTGTTATGAAGATGAAACAGAGGTTTAAGAAAAACCCATGGGACCAAATGCTTGAGTACCTTCCCCTCCCTCGCCCAGCCTAGGAAGAAGCAGCCAAGCACTGCATGGCCCAGCCTCAGCTTTCACGGTGTCCTCAGGTTTCCAGCACCAGTGCTGGCTCTGTCACATTATCATGGAGTCCTCAGCCTCATGTGCTCCCTCCTTGGTGTGTGATGCATGTGGTGCAGTACCTGGCACAGGGTGGGACCGAGAAACAGGCACCAGGCATCAGCTGGCTGAGGCTGGGCCTCGCTTCCGTGAATTCTCTGCCCATGTGGCTCTAAGGCAGAGTGTGTAAGGCAGGGTGGGGTTGAAGAGGAAAGAGACTCTTGCTTTGCCCAGGCAACTGTGGAAAGTTTCCTTGTGGTGGTACTTTAAGTAAATATTGCTTAATGAGTAGTTTTTGACAGAAAGGAGAGAGAGCGAGAACTTCTAGGTAGAGGTTCCTATCAGAGCATGCGCACTCCCGGTCATGCTGCTGGCTAGGGACTCTGGGTACTAGTCTTTAAGTGTGGCTTTTAAAGTCTGGAGACAGACCCAAGACATGCTTAGGAAGAGAAACTACCCAAGGGCCATGGTGGCAGGTAGAGCTACCACACTTTTTTCTCAATGGACTAGTGATGCTGTGTGTCTTCTCGTTTGACCACAGAAGGGAGCTGGACACATCTTCTGCCATGGGGCCCTATAGACCTGGTTGTCAGCAACCCTCCATACATCTTCCACCGGGACATGGAGCAGCTGGCCCCAGAGATCCGCAGGTGTCAAGTTGGGCAGGCCTGAGAAGGCCTGGTGGGATCCTCCCCTGGAGGATCACACAGTCGGGTTGGGTGGTGTTGAGAAGTACTCTGTGCCTTAGAGCCCACAATCCTACTTAGATTCAGCTTCTGCCTTCATGCTTCCCACTGCTTTCCCCTGAGAGTCCTCTCTGGGCCTCAGTTTCTGCCTCTGAAGGGGAAGCAGTAGTGCTTTAAAGGGCCAAAGGAGGCCTCAGTGACACTGGACACCATGAGAGGTCATGGGTGTTCAGCAGATGGATTTTACAGAAGACAGGTCCAGAGAGGGGAGGGGCTTGTCTAAGATCCTATGGGAACAAAATGGGAAAGCAGAAACTAAAACCCTTCTGCAGGCCCTGCACAAGCCATCCTACTTTTGCCTGGGCTGAGGACCAGGAAAGCTGAGGAGCCCCCAAATGGGAGTAGTAGTGTGGCAAGAGGTATGGCCACCCATTTCTGGGGTCTCAGAGGTGGTCAAGGCTAGCTGTGGACCTCCCAGATCAAAACCCATTGTCAGCACCCAGCTGAGGGGAGACCCACATGTCCTGGGCAGGCTGTCATGAGACTGAGCAACATGCAGGGCACTGGCTGCTAGGGATGCAGCCCACAGGAGGTTGGGACGTAGGAGTTGCCTTTCATTTGGGGGGAACCACCTCCCCTGCATCCCCACACTTGCCTCTCAGCCCAGAGTCTCAGTTTCCTTGTGGAAACCTTTCGGATCTCTTACTCTTCAGATACATGTTCCCCTGTCCCCTACCAATCGCAGTCTCTCTCCCTTACCATTTATCCATTTAGCTATGAGGATCCAGTGGCCCTGGATGGTGGAGAGGAAGGCATGGACATCATTACCGATATCTTGACCCTGGCACCTCGACTCCTGAAGGACTCTGGGTATGGATGGATAGGGTGGGTCTCCCTCGTCTTCTGCTCCCCATGTGTACTAGGCACATCCTCATAGTCTTCCTGCCTCCACATGAACCAGCATAGCCAACCCAGAACTGAAGTCCCGGCCCTGCCCAATCAAGCTGACCCATTTCCTCCCCATATAGAAGCATCTTCTTGGAAGTGGACCCAAGGCACCCAGAGCTGGTCAGCAGTTGGCTTCAAAGTCGGCCTGATCTGTACCTCAGTCTTGTGGCTGTGCGCAAGGACTTCTGTGGGAAGTAAGGGCCAGCCCACCCTCTGGTCCATAACCACAGTGGACCTTCCTTGGACCACTGTGGGGTGAGTGCTCTTTTTGCCCACTGCACATGCCCTGTTGCTCTGGCACTGACCAGCTCTCATTCCTGTCTCCTAGGCCCCGGTTCCTGAATGTGCAGAGATCTGGACCATAGTGCAGCTGTGCTATAGACACTTGGCCAGAGTCCCAGCCTGCCTGAGTGTCTGGCTGACCCTTCTTGGACTGGTGCATTGTGCTTTCTAGAACCCTGGATGCTTGCAGCACTCCATGGTGCTATGGTTCCTGATCGGAGAGACTTGGAAGCAAGGATGGGGCTGTCCTTCCTGGGGCAGCAGAAAGCAGGGCATTCAGTTTGGCTCAGAAGCTGAGCAGACCCAGGCTCGCAGGCTCGCTCCCTCATCACTGTGACTGCGGACAGATCGCTCCATGTTCTTTTTGGTAGAAGTGCAATACAGGTCCTGGGAAATGTGGACAGGAAAGTATGAAGAGACTGACAAGTGGCAACTCAGTGGTTTTGTTATCATGTTTTATGGGTTCTTGATCCCTAATCCTTGGACAGTGCAATGGTGAGAGCTTCCTCCCACTCTGCAAGGCTGCCAGTTCCTGGACTGGTGGAGGCAGGATATTCACTCTTGTCCTTGATACCATAGAGCTCTCTGTAAGGACTGACTAATCCTCCACCAGCCGGTGCACTCACCCGGCTCCCTGACTGGGCCCAGGCTCTGAGCATGCCTCTGGTGTTACACACTCATAGTCTCAACATACCCGAAAGCTTGAGCCACCATGACTGAGCAGGGCTTTTATTTACCTTTATTCCAGTAGCTTTTATTGATTGATTGGTTGGTTGGTTGATTGCAGGACTGGTTTTTTGAGATACGGTCTCACTGTGGCTGGCTTTGAACTCATTATGTATCCCAAGCTAGCCTCAAACTCATGGTGATCCTCCTGCTTCAGCTTTCCGATTGTAATCCCTCAGCTAAGATTATAGGCATATGCCAATATTCCTGTACCTTTTAGCTAAGCATCCCTCCCAGGTTAGCCTTCAGATTTCAATTCATTCATCTTTTCCTGGTTGGGGCCAGAGAGAGTGAGAAACTAAGACAGTGAACTCTTAAGTTGTAACCTTCCCTCCAACTCTAGTCTCTGCAGATTTATGGCCACATGGACAACAAAAGGAAACCTCTAGGTTGGTGACTGTTGTCATGAGGCTGCATTAGGCTAGGCTTTGAGGAGCATGACAGACTAACAGATTCTTCTCCCCACAACCTCACACTTTAGCGGGCCTGACCCAAGTGCATTAGGTAGAGACTGTCTGGTGGGCGGTATCCTCTGCTGGAGCCTGGACATCTCAGTTCCAGGGCTGTGTCTTCCAGTGGAAGCAACTTTTCCTGTGAAGGAGGAGCTGGTTTTTCTGAGTCCAGGGCAGTGTAAAGCAAAACCCTTGTTTTACTTTGTCAGCCAAGCAGAAAGTGTGGGCTGATGGCTGAATATCTACTGTCCAGACAGATAGTCCAAGGCACCAATAGCAGATGTGGCCTATCTGAGGATCCATGATGGGATGGCCAGGTGGAAACAGGAAATTAGTTCCCTGCCTTAGGAGAGTTATATTCCTGGAGTAAGGCCCACTTTGAGTGTTACCCACCCCAGTGGCTGGGAAGCACATTTTCTTTGACAGAGGCTAGGCTCCAGGTCTCAGAGTTCTAGTGTCTGGTACATGGCACCCAAGAGAATGCAATAATGGAGAATTTCAGTATAGGACCAGCTAAGGTCAGTGGGACAGGAGCCACCCTTTGGGACAACTTTCTTCCCAGAGAAATGTGGAGCTTGGCTCTGCTGGAGAGAAGGTCCAAGCCAGGCAGACTGGCAAAGTGAGGCATCAGTCCAGCTCCCATTGCCTTGATTGGGCCATCGATATTGAGCTGCAGTTCGGGTTCAGGTCCTAGAATCTCCTGGCCAGGAAGTGACCTTGGGCAGATGACTTCACCTTACTCAGCCTTGGCCTCTAAGCCTGAACAGTGGAGCCAGTGCTTTATTTTATAGGTTGGTTGTGAAGAGTCCATGGTGTGTAGCTTTCAGGGCACATTGTGGGTGTTTTCATAGCCCACTTCACCTGAAAGACACAGGCCAGACCCTATGGCTTCCTGTATCTGGTGTCTGGCAGGCAGAGACAGGGCAGTCTACAAAGGAGTGACAGCAGGAATTTCAGTCCTGGGCTCTTGGCTTCCCTGTGCCATCTGGGGATGGAACCACCAAGAGGCTGATGCCCTGGCAACTCATATCCCCTCAGCCCCTCCAAACACAGATCTGGGAGATCCAGGTTCGTCTGCCCTATCCCTTCCCTCATTCCTGAGGCCAGGGCCAGAGACTTGAGCCCCCCTCTTGTGGCTCGCATCAAGGAGGCCTTGGAGTCAGAGCAGGGGGAGGGTGTGGAGTTGGTGGTACAGTGTAACCTCCCCAGGCCCTAAGGTCTTGAGGGACATGCTACTGCTCCAAGGCAGCCAGAGTCCAGAGCCTGGCAGAGGAATCCCTGTTTTGAGGTGCTTTGGGAGAAAAATCCCATCCCCCTCTTGGACGGTTGCAGAAGCGGGCATTGCCTCGCAGTGGGATGTTTGCCCTACCTGTTTGATAGGGCTCAGCCAGCAGCCAGCTGCTTTATTGAAATGTACCCCTGTCTCCGGACTGCAAGAAATAATTCCTCTTGGCTTCTGTGCTCCCTCTTAGATCCTGGGCCATCACCTCTTCCCAGGACTTGTCCCAAACTCTTGGCTGGCTTTCTAGGACCTGAGTATGGTTCCTGTGTTCTGCAGAGTCTGGGTCTGCAGAGGTGGGGGAACAGCCGCAGGAAAGGTCCTGGAGACCTTCCCCTGGCCCCGTCAGTACCCTGTGGAAGATGCAGTCACAACAAAGTATTGCAGTGCTGCAAGGTGTGCAATTTTTAATGGCCTGAGATGAGAAACCCTTTAGCCTTTGCAGATGACTGTCTTTCCCCTGCAATTTTCTCTCTTTTGCCTGGGACTCTGGTCTCCCTGTAGCACTTTTCACTCTTGGGACACAAGAGTTGCTCCCTTGCTTGCCACCACTACTCCAAACCATACCTCATCCAAAGCTGCAACACAAATGCCCCCTCCTTTGGAACACCTGACCTGACTTTC